>CALNVZ010000674.1:5384522-5413288 GCA_940671915.1 Paracentrotus lividus | reverse complement strand
TACCAAAATATACATTATAGGGATATAACCACCAAAACATCAATTTAAATTGACTTTATTTAACATTATATTTTTTACATATCAAGTTGACCTGAAACTACCCTGATAGCAGACTGACGTCTTAAAGACGTCTTAAACTGGTCAACTCGTCATACCGTCGTAAACACGACATCTTTACGATCGTCTTAACGACGTCTTCAAACGATTTATAGAATCTGATATTTAAATATCTTTAATGTTTCTATGCGATGTGTTATGTCTTCTTGGTAATGACTTTCAAAGACGTTAATTTTCTATTTTTGGAGCAACAAATTATCGACAGTAATATGACGTCTTTATTGATGTCTTTACGACGTGTCTATAAGACCACTTTTTCTTGTCATTTTTGACCAAAATACGACATCTTTAAGACGTCTTTCTAAAACGCTCTATAATAAGACAACTTTTATGATCTGTTTACGACGTCTATAAGACCACTTTTCTTGTCATTTTTTGACCAAAATACGACATCTTTAAGACGTCTTTAAAACGTCTATAAGACAACTTTTTAGTCTTTATTTTCTACCCAAATATGATATCTTTTAAGACGTCTTTACGACGTTTATAAGATCACTTTCCTTGTCATTTTTGACCAAAAATACGACATCTTAAAACGTCTATAAGACAACTTTTGATGTCTTTACGACGTCTATAGGACCACTTTCTGTCATTTTTTGACCAAAATACGACATCTTTAAGACGTCTTAAAAGTCTTATAGGACAACTTTTGCTTTCATTTGGACCCACAAATACAATGTTTCTGTTGGTCATAAATTCAATCATAAGCAGTATTCTGAGATTTGAAAAAGTGGGGAAATGAATAGAAATATACAATTTTAAGCATGGTAACCGGCATTCGGCTTATTGACATAATCAAAATTGTTTTAAATTATTATCATTTTATGTATAACACAATTTCAAGGTGCTTCATAATGACAATTCTTCATATTTTCATTAACAAATTGTAATTTAATAATAAGTAACTGTCTTTCTTCAAACATTTGTCTTGTAGCACTTTATATAGCAGGACCGGACAAACTGCCAGTATAATGGGCTTTGTGTGGACACGCATAGGTTATAATATATTAGGTAGGTTAGGATAGGATAGGATAGGACTCAGTATTAATGTCACATCCCTGATAGCAGAGTGACGTCTTAAAGACGTCAGAAAAGAAAAATTATGACGTAAATTTGCACCCGGCGTTTGACGTCTTAAAGACGTCGTATTTTTACGTCATAAAGATGTCTTTTTTTAGACGTAATAATGACGTAAAAATACGATGTCTTTAAGACGTCAAACGTGGGTGCAAATTTACGTCATAAAGAAGTCTTTTCCTGACGTCTTTAAGACGTCTGACGTGATGTCTTTAAGACGTCTTTAAGACGTCACTCTGCTATCAGGGTAAGGGCACCAAATTGATCCTGAATATAGGGGCGCCGAACTAATCTTAAACCCAGGGGCGCCAAATTGACCAAAAACATACATGCATGGCGCCAATTCGATCTAAAATTTAGGGGGGCCAAATCGACCTTACAATAAGGGAGGGGCGCAGAAATGACCTGAAACTAACGGGGCAACGTATTGGTCTTTAATTTACGAGAGCTGAATTGATCTTTAACTTCCATGCCTTTTGGTCTTTATACACTTAGTGCAAAATTTTCGTTCGCGCTTCGACCTCGCATCAGTTTTTCGAAAAAAAAACAAAACAAAAAAAGAACCAAAAAAATCCGCATTTCTTTATTGTCCCGTTTTCAGATCATTCGAATACATCAAATTTACGCTCGCGCTTCGCACTCGCCAATTTTTTTATTTTATTTTCTTGTACCCAGAATATATATTATGAGGATACTGACCACCAAAACATGAATTTACAATGGTTAGATTTCACGTTAAATGATAGACAAATTTCACATGATTTTAAATGCATGAAATCGAGGAGAATAAAATAGGAGAATAAATTTTTCCGAGGATTTACATTGTGTAGTTCATTCGTAAATAAAAATTGTCTCGCCTATCTATTCAGGGTTATCCTTTGAGGCCTAAGTTTGTTAATTAAAAAAAAAAAAAAACTTTTACAGTGGCTTGCTTTAAAATCGTTTTGATGGACAAATTACAGCTCCCGTTCATTTGATATTCTGATGAGGGGCTGCAGAAAATTTAAACCCTAAGTGCGTAAAATCCTTGCTTTCTGGTCGTAAAGTATATAAGGGGGGAAATTCGCTCGCCCTTCGCGCTCGAACTTATTATATTTTTGGTTAATAGTGGTAATGTGGCTCATCTTCATAGATCCTTTTTCGATGAAATCACCATTAAAAAAAAAAAAAAAAAAGGCCCTTAAATGCTTTGTTTTCATGTAGGCCTAATTAAATCCCCCAAAAGTATTTAACTTTCAAAGGGGTTTCAAATAAATGCTTCTCTGAAATCCTTCAACACAGAGGCGGCGGAACCAGGGGGGCAGGGGGGGCACTGTGACCCCCCACTTTTTCATCCATCCTAAAAGTGCCCCTTTTCGTGACTAAAAAGTGCCCCTTTTCTTTGCTAATAAAATGCCATTTTTATATTAAACAGGGGCACTTTTATTACTAAAAAGGGGCACTTTAATACAAAAAAGTGCCCCTTGTTACTCCATATGTCTTTTAAAACCCAAATTTTCGGCTCGCGCTTCGCGCTCGCGGATACTAAATAGGGTCTATAATGCACAATTAACTCAAATGTAAAGCTCATAATTTTCAACTCGCGCTTCGTGCTCGCGGATACTTAATAGGGTCTAGGTCCTATGATGCAAAATTGATTCCAATTTTTAGCTCAAAATTTTCGGCTCACGCTTCGCGCTCGCAGATATTATTAAATAGGGTCTATAATGCACAATCAACTCCGTTATTAAGCTCATGATTTTCAACTCGCGCTTCGCGCTCGCGGATATCTAATAGGATATGATACACAATTAATTCCAATTTTGAACTCAAAACTTTCTGCTTGTGCTTCGAGCTTGCAGATATTAAGTTATATAATGCACAATAAATTAATTCAAATTTTCAGCTAACGAATTTAAGCTCGCGCTTCGCGCTAGCGGATACTATATAGGGTCTATAATGAACAATTATCTCAATTTTTTTCGGCTCGCGCTGCGCGCTCGCATTCCGTTTGTTTATCATTAATAAAATACAAAGCCATTACAATTTTTAAAAGCACAAATTTTTTTGCGCACCCCTATTTTTCTGAATAATTTTCTCTTTGAGCCTTTGGTCTCAAGTGCCCCTTTTCCATCGTGACCCCCCACTTTCAAATTCGTTCCGCCGCCTCTGCTTCAACATGCATTTAAGGCGTACGCCTATGTCTGCCAGACCGCGGGGGCGCCATTTTTAAAAAAGTAACCAATTAGGCGCCAAAATCACGTCGGCCCCCCCCCCCCCCCCCCCCCCCCCCCCGGGGTGCGAAATCCAGGATAGGCGCCTGAATAGGGAGTAATTTTCACACAGCTTCCCCGACTGATAGGAGTATCTTTAAAAATCTGGAACGAGCATGGTTGCCCTCCTGAGTATTGGCCGCGGCGGGGCCCGGGATGTAACGTACTCAACCTGGTAGCCCTAATATTTTTCATGAGAGTTTCGCACATTTATTCATTGATGGCTAATTAATTATGTGCATAAATTAATCAATTTGCAGCATTTAAACACCAAAAACCCATATGCTAATTTCATCATAAAATATTTTACCATTCAAAAATTGTGGTAATTAATTCATTTGGGCTTTGGCTTTCCATATTTCACACATGTAACATTACGTGTGGGGAAAAAAAATCCATTCACGACGCGTCGTTGAACTTGCAGAGCGATGGCATCAAGTTCCAGTATTCCGTGTCCTCAGCTTGCTGGTAATTACTATCATTAAATTATTTTAAAAAATAGATCTACATAATCATATGTGATATTGATTTAGTGAGTGCATGCCTCAGAGTCTGAGAGTGAGATGAAAAGTGGTCCAGCCGGGGTATCCCATACGTAGGTACCATATGTTGCTTTTCGTGTTAGTCGTCCATGTTGTTTTAAAGTTTAACTCACAATCACATTCACAGTCACAACCACTTATACTTATGCATGGTCAATTCAAAATTGACCTTGCAATGGGAATTAATTAACTGTGGCAGTTTTTTCCCAATGGAAAACCAATGCAGAAAGATGAGAAATACATTTTGGCAAGCTCACATATGCGTGCAAACCTAACGTTAGAGTCTACATTAAAACGGATTGACGCATTCCCCGTCGGCCACCGATTCCCTTTTTTGACTTGTTTAGCTACAATTATGTTAAAATTAAAAATTTATTTCACACTCATCTGATCTATCACTTGAATTGTGTATGTTGGGCTGCATTAGAGATGATAAAGTTGTTGAGAAAATTACATTTCAGTCGGATTCTGTCCTCCTATCAGCCAATTCAGTGAGTGAGAACGGCTTTGAGTGTGCACCAGCCAAATGTACGTTGAACGACGTTGAGGGCTTGCAGCCTAAAGAGCTTGAATAATAAGAGGACAGAACCCATTCAATAAAGCATTAGAATACTACAATAATATTTTGTGATTGACTATCGTGTAATTGACGATTTTTGTTTACGAATTGTAAACAAGATTGACCCATGGAACTCAATTGACCTCATAACAGAAGGGGGGGCAGGGGACGCGACCCCCTATAATTTGAAAACCGCTCATTGACCGTAAATGTTTTAAAACCAAAAAAAATTGTGGCCCCCCCCCCCCCCCACCCAATATCCTGTAATCCTGGACCCGCCACTGCTGAGAAGAATAGGGACGACTTTAGACATAGTCCCAAATCAGATCTGAAACCGCGTCTCCCGCGAAATGAGATGCCACCATTATTCGCCATGCTAGTGCCTATTGTATTAACCACAACTAATTAATTTATGTAGTTATTAATTCAGCTTACAATGACGAATACACTTTTCAAGATGTTTCATCGATGTTGAAAAACATCCTGATTAGAGAAAATATTCGGCCTCGTGGGATCGAGGACTCGCGGCACCGAGGACTCGTGGGAAAAATACTCGGCCTCGTGGGACCGAGTACTCGTGGGACCGAGGACTCCTGGGAAAATATTCGGCCTCGTGGGATCGAGGACTAGTGGGACCGAGGACTCGTGGGATCGAGGACTAGTGGGACCGAGGACTCGTGGGACCGAGGACTCGTGGACCCTCCCCAATAATAATAGGGCTACAGCTTACTGCGGCAGCCCGTACACGAATAGTACACGAAGTGTACGGGCTGCGAGTTATTAGCATCAAAACATGAGGTGCCTTCCCTTTTCCAGACAAGAATGTCAAAATTATGGAATAAAAGATGGACAAACCTATTTTATTTATGAGTTTATGTACTTAAAATACTAGCCGGATGTCTATCCTCATTTTTTAGGATGATTATAAAGGAAAAAAATGGCATCAGAATTGCTGTTACAGTGTAGTTAACTGAGTCATATTCGCGGTGATTAATTTGCAACAGGCATGCGCGACATCGGCAGCAGCTATATACTCAACATGCTAGTATTTTGACAGAGATCGGAGAAGACTCTGAAATGGACTAGAAAATACAAGATTTCTTCAAGTGCACACAATTTTTTAGGAATATCTGATTTGCATCTAGTCTGTTTAGGTAAGTGACATTACATGAATTACATTTTTGCTATATTTTACTGATTTTTAGTGGTATTTTTAACCATTCCAAATCGCACTTTAAAAATTTTGAAAGGTTTCTGTCAGGACGCTGCCACTTTGTGGCAGCGTCCCAGAGCTAGGCTACAGCCTGATGTTGGTTTGCAGCTGTAGCTCCGGGATACTGCCACGAAGTCCTGAGTGAAACCCTTCAAACTTTTGAGAGTTTGATTTGGAATGGTTAAAAATACCACTAAGAATGGGTGAAATATAATATAATTTATGTAATGTCACTTACGGGTCATTCCATCTGGATTCACCCAATGGGTTACACCCTACCGTCTCAGAATTTGCTCAAATTTGATACACATACAATTTAACATTACCCTCCCAAGAACATTAAAAAATTAGTGTAAACGGTCCGTCGGTTTCTGCGCTATGGCCCGCCCTTTTTTATTTGTTTTGGCAAAAATGGGCATGACCTTTCACTTTCAACGGCACATTGCGCCTTAACCGGTTGACTATTTTTCATGTAAGTGGTACCATTCAAAAGGAAATTCAAAGAGGTATTCCAAAATATTATTGGAGCAATAAATATTATTTAAGATGCAATGACCTTTTGACCTTTCCTTTAACCTTGCTTTCGACTGCGCCGGACGAATAATATTTTACTTGATTTTTATGTATGTTAATTGTCAGTATAATACTTAACATAACTGTAAATATCTAGGATGATATTTATTTCTTCACCTCTTTAAAAAACTCTTTTAAATGTAATTTGCAAAGTTACTGTTACCCCCACATAGTGATATTTAGTATTGGTATGTGAATGTACAAGTTTCCATTATAGGCCTACTTTGAATACTTCCAAACTGGAGTTAAAATTACAATCAATTAAAACAGGAACTAAACTTTTCAGTTAATTTTTTAGTTATATCCATTTATGTAATGTCGCTTCACATACAGCAGGAACTGTCAATGGGGAAATTGTCATATTTTAAACTTTGTGTGTACCTCTTTCCCCCCTCCTCTTCCCCCCCCCCCCCTCAACCAACCCTTGCCTTTTCGTATTCTATCGCGTGCCGTGCCGTGGATTTTCAAGTGCGAGTTATGTTCAAATCCAGCGTCTGTAGGCTTGCATTAGCTTTTGAATAACACCAAAATTTCAGCAACGGTTACTTCTTTTGAATGGTAACAGTTTCCATAAAAATTGGTCAACCGGTTAGCGGCCAAATGTGCGCTTTTGAAGTGGAATGGTCACGTCATTTTTACCAAAACAAATAAAGAAAGGCGGGCCATAGCGTCGGAACCGCGGGAACCGTTTACATAATTATTGTTTTTCGTTGGGAGGTGTAATGTTAATTTATTGTACGCAAATTGGAGCGAAGTCTGAGAAGGAAGGTGCGAAAATTGCAGACTTATCATTGGGTGAATTGGCCATGGAAAAATGACTTGAAACCTAAAACAGGACCCTTCGGAAATCGGTAATCTCCCCTAAAATATCTGTGGCACTGAAGAAAAAAATCTTGTATTGTTCAAGTCCATTTCAGAGTCTCGTGCGATCTTCTGTCAAAATACTAGCGTGTAGAGCGTCAGGCTCTAGTATGCAAAACTAAACACTGCCGAATATTGACTGTCGTTTAACTAAACTCAAAACAAGCAACTTTTCTGATGCCATTTTTTGCTTATGGTTCATGAAGAACAAGATGTCATCACCTAGTTTGTATAAGTACATAAATTAGAATATAAGAAGTTTTTGTAATCTTTTATTTCCATATTTTGTAAATCTAGCCTGAAAAAGCAAATGCACGCTCATTGTTTTTATTGCTAGTCAACTTTGCAGCCCGTTACACTTCGTGTACAGGGCTGACCGGCAGTAAACGAGCTGTATGTGAGTTCACAACACATGCTTAAAGATGCATGTGGCTTTCAGATCTATGTCATGGAGACCTCTGTAAACGATTTTTAAATATTGACATTGTCATGTATTACGAAGTTTTCAGTTTCAGTTTCATTTATTTCACATCATTTAAAAAAGACTTATTTAACAAAATATTAAGAAAAGCAAACATATAGATATAGAATTACAAACGATGTTTTACATAGTAGTATAACATAACAGGTTTAAAATATATAAAAAAGAAATTACATGAACAAAACAATGCAGCGGATGGATGGGATCATGCAAAATCCTTGGCTTAGTCAAGGCTGATCCCCAAATTAATACATTGTTTATAAAAAAAAAAAAAAAGAACTAAATGTCTAAACTAACAATCAAAAAAGGGGCTTAAGAACAAAAAATAAACAAACACAAAAAAAGGCTTTAACAGGCAGTTACTTAAGAGGGTTCAAGAATCATTGGAACTACCCCATATGCTTGTGTACAGACGGAAATAGTGACAAACAAAATGCTGGCCTGACTTTTGAAAGTATTTATCATTTCAGAAAGCTAAGTAGCTAGTAGCAAAGCTATGTCGGCACTGTGGCAAAAATTTTGTATTACAGGCTTCAGAGATTTTTTCCACCCGTCACTCCCTGGTGCTAGATGCAGGTACATGTACAGTGGATACTTGCTTTCAATCACTGACTAACAGCATGATAACCCTATCAGAAGCTCTTCCTCACAAGTACTGCTTGGGCCTCCATGGTGGGAAAAAGGAATGGTCACCATCAGTCCAGCAAGCCTATTCCCTAGCTCAGAAAGCCTGGAAAACCTGGAAGGCAGCCAACCGTCCTCCAAACCCCAGAGTAGAATGGTCGGCGTACATCTCCGATAAGAAGCAGTTTCGCTGTGCCTTACGACAATCGAGAGCCAGCTTACGGCATCAAACCTGTCAGGAGATAGAAGCTGCCAGGTCATCTGATTCATCGCACTGCTACAGACTTGTAAAAAAGAACCGAGCAAAACTCAACAAACACCCACTTCCTGGAATTTCAGCTGGTTACAATCCACAAACTCAAACATTATCTCAGGATGGGAGGCTTACTTTGGATCCTTTTTGGGAACCTTTTAGTGCAGCATGCTAATAACAACTTGTCATCTTCTCTTTCGCCGGGGTTAATCCCCCATTTTACATCAAGGGACTTGAACTTGGCGATAGACTTGATGAAGCGAGGTAAATCAAGTGGGGTAGATAACATCCTTCCTGAGCGCATCATCCACACTGGTCCTTCCTGTCAAAGCCTCCTCCTGTTATTATTCAATGCCTGCTTAATAAACTTCCATATCCCTCACTCGCTGAAACAAGCTCTCATCCTCCCTATTGACAAAGGGAAGGGGAAACCGTTACATGAACCCTCCAACTATCGCTGTATTTCCCTAAGCTTTTCCAAGCCCCTTGAGCTGCTCATGAAGCCTTACCTGGAGCTTCCTCTTAAAAGCTGCAACATCCCAGATGAGCTACAATTTGGCTTTCAAAAGGCAGATCTTGATTAATGACCTCTGCCTGCCTGGAACTATCCATTGAACTGAACACCATCATCAGACGTCCAACTTTTGTGGCTCTACTGTACGCACAAAAAGCTTTCGACTGTGTATGGCATCGAGGCCTCTTTGAGAAACTCTGATGTACCACAGCCCACCCCTCTATCCAAGCGCTGCTGAAAACTGCATACACCAATGCTGAAAGTAGAGTGTTCTGGCAAGGAAAGATGAGCAGATCAATAGCAATGGAAAAGGGGGTACGACAAGGCAGCATCCTTTCTCCATCGCTGTATACCCTCATATCTCATCAAGACTCTCAAGAATGCTGATCTCGGTTGCCACCTGATGGGGAGGTATTGTCGGGTTATTATCCTAGCTGACGACGTTGCTCTGCTGGCTACCACAGCATGGGAACTGGAGGAGATGCTACGAGTCACCAACACGTATGCCAAGAAGTGGAAGTGTTCAAACAACCCTTCTTAAGAGTGCAATCGTCGTCTTTAATGAGAAATGTTGTCCCCAAGATCAGAGACAAGATACATGTATGGCTCCTCTCTGACAACCAAACCATTGCCAAAGTGAATCAACATCTGCTCATTACGCATCACAAAATCCTCTACTCGCACAGATCCCATCACTGATATCACATCCAAGGGTCTAAAAACTTTTTTCGCCCTTCATGGGGAAGGAACGTTCACTTCTGGTCTATCTCCACGCCTCTGTGCTAAGCTCTGGACAGTTTTCTGATCCCTGGAATGCTGTATAGGACTGCCATCCTTACCCTTAACACTCATGAAACAGCAAGGATCAACACCTGCCAGAGCAATCTATTTAAGAAAATTTAGGTATTCCACGGAGTGCTGAAAACGAGTCGGTCTTCCTCCTCACAGGGCTGATCCCTCTGCACACCCAGATTGAACAGAGAAGCCTGCTACTCATTGGCCAACTGGTAACACTTCCCCAAGACCGGTTTGAGAAAAGAACCCTCCTACACACATCCACTGCTTGTGTGCCCGTAATCAAGTCCTGGAACAAGACCCTCCCCAAATACAACCTACCAGATATCTCCAGTCCCATAGCAAATCCCATCCAGTACAGCAAATAGAAACCCATAGTAAAGAAAGGAGAAAACACTCTGCAATAAATGAAGCCCTTGCAGCCAAATCCTCCCTCTCCCTATGGAAATATCTGGAGCAACTCCCACCATCATCAGTTCTCTTTCCATTGGGCATGGCCCCTCATCTACACGTATGCAAGGCTCAACTGCAAGAGTCCAGCTTCTCACCCAAACATATCTGCTCCAAACACGCCTCCTCAAAATTGGAAAATCCCAACAGGCTACCTGCCCACTATGCAACAAAGAGGTGGAAGATGTGATACACTTTGTTGCCATGTGTGAGGCCCTACAACCCCAACGGTCCACCTTCATTAGGAATATCAACCGTCATATCCCAAGCCTACAGATCCCAGATACCCTAGACACTGACAACCCCGACACCTTTAAAAACTAGCTCTACTTCCAAACCCTGATCTCTCTCAACCTGACTCAAACACCCTTACGACTATCGTCCTCCAATTTATTCTTAAAATATACACTATACGAGCTGCCATCAAACTACAGTAAAACCGTAACTTTCAAGCCAGCTACTGGAGGATCTCCAATAACTAGTGGAGGAAGAACAACAAGAAGAAGTAGAGACTGAATGCGTCTAAACCAGTTCTGCAAAAGTCAGCAAAAAATTGGGAGTGTTTTTTAATTTTTATTGTCATGATAGTGAAATCAAAATTATTGAAAACCTATTCTATGATAGATATAAATACATAGAAATGTAGGAAGGCTTCAATTTAGAATCAATATCTTTTGCAAAAAGTAGAAAAGTCACGGGGAAAAACCAATGGACCAAGATGCAAAACCTGCCAGACTTAGTCCCACTTTCACTACTAGGCCAATACTTTGTATTGACTTAGTAAACCTGTGAGGGTTTTTTACTACTTTTTGTTTGTCAACATTTCTGTCTGTACACAAGCATATATGGTAGTCCCCATGACTCTGTAATACAGGATAATGTAACTGTTATTCACCTTCTTCTGTATCTGTATCTGTATAGTTAGGTCAGCAAAATGTCAGGTACTGACACATCACGCTAACTTGTGAAGACCATGCTACGTGTGGAGTGGCTCATATTATTAATTGAGGTTTAAATTGTTTTTGAAAGAGTCCAAGGATTCAGAATTTACTGTATCAACAAGTAGTTTGTTGCAGTCGATTATGGTTGTAACAAACCTTGGAACACTCAAAAGCAGGATTTTGATGAAGATTTATCATGAGAAACAGTCAGCATTCGCGTACATACATTTTATATTCACTGCAATTTTCACTGCAAATGAGCAAATGTCATGTCGCCATTACAGCATCAAACATATTGCTATGCCCCTGAATCCAAAGGCGGTGTGGAAGGCACGTTTTCTGATCATTTGTCCGTTTGTACATCCCTTATCTTGATATTTCAAAAACCATACGGAACTTAAGAACATAAACATACATGCTAATGTACATGTTCTCTCTCTCTCATGATTCACAGTTAGAGAATCAGGAGGGGTGTATATGATCAGTGGACCTCCATCTTTCATTGCCAATGAAATATTTGGGAGGTAAGTGATAATAATCATCTGTATAAAAGACTATTTAAACTTGGTTTAAACTTGTTTAAACTTGGTTTAACCTCATTAAAATGTGTAATGCATCTATTTATTTGTGAAATTGGCAGACTGTTTGTTGAGCCGCTGAATGCGGAGGTAGATTTTTAAATATTTTTTACGGCTCATAATATGAATATTAAAGCCATATCGATGAGTCATCTGTCCACTTTTCTGTTTTAATAGATGATTGAACTAATTTGAACTTATATCATCTGTGAATGCTGAATATGGAGCCATAATAATGAAATGGAATGAAATATTTTTAAATATCAAGAAGCTGCTACTCCTCAAGAATAATAAGTTGTCAATCTTGTAACATGATATATCTATGCTGAAATTGAGTCTTAGTTTCTTTAGGATGGTTTGGATTATAAGTTAAGTTCAAGCTACTTTGCAACTTTTTCACATGTTACTGACAAAGAATTATATTTATGTTAAGATATTTCTTATATTTCTGACAGTGATGAAAGATGCAGTGTAATGACCTTTGGTGCTAGTGGGAGACTGTTTGCTTACTGCAATGGTACCAGGTAAAGTATTTTAGATCAAAGGACTTCACTTTCACAGTCTGTCCTGAATACGCAAGCTTTGATCATTGTACCGGTTGAAAATTATATGAGCTTATAATGATAAAGCAAGGTAACGAAGCGAAGTATGTAATATAAGACAGAGGCGGCGGAACGAATTTGAAAGTGGGGGGTCACGGTGGAAAAGGGGCACTCTTTCTGAAAAGGGGGCGCTTGAAACCAAAGGCTTTAAGAGAAAATTATTCAGATAAGTAGGGGTGCGCAGAAAATTTGCCTTTAAATTTGAGCTTTAAAAAAATGTAATGGCTTTGTATTTTATTAATGATAAACAAAAGGAATGCGAGCGCAAAGCGCGAGCCAAAAATTTTGAGACAATAGTTCATTATGGACCCTATTTAGTATCCGCGAACGCGAAGCGCGAGCTGAAATTTTTAAGCTGAAAATCTGATTTAATTGTGTATTATATAACATATTTAATATCTGCGAGCACGAAGCGCGAGCCGGAAAATTTGGGCTCAAAATTGGAGTTATTATTGTGCATCATATACCCTGTTAAATATCTGCGATCGCGAAACTCGAGATAAAAGTTATGAGCTTAAAAATGGACTTTATTATACTTTATAGACCTTATTTAGTATCTGCGAGCGCGAAACTTGAGCCGAAAATTTTGAGCTCGAAATTGGAGTTAATTGTGCATTATAGACCCTATTAAGTATCCGCAAGTGCCAAGCGTGAGTTGGAAATTATTAGCAAAGAATTTCAGTTTGTTGTGCATTATAGAGCCTATTTAGTATCCGCGAGCGCGAAGCGCGAGCCGAAAATTTAGGTTTTAAAAGACATTGAGTAACAAGGGGCACTTTTTTGTATTAAAAGTGCCCCTTTTCAGTAATGAAAGTGCCCCTTTTAAATATAAAAATGACATTTTTATTAGCTAAGAAAAGGGGCACTTTTTAGTCACGAAAAGGGGCACTTTTAGGGTGGATGAAAAAGTGGGGGGTCACAGTGCCCCCCTTGCCCCCCTGGTTCCGCCGCCTCTGATATAAGACGTGTAATAAGTTAAGTGAAAAAATGTAAAGTACATGTAATGTAAAGTAATGTAATGTAAAGTAATGTAATGTAAAGTAATGTAATGTAAAGTAATGTAATGTAAAGTAATGTAATGTAAAGTAATGTAATGTAAAGCGCACTTTGATTGTACACATTTATTTTACAAGCACAGGCATCGATGACTTGAGTGGATTTTCCTTTTTAAGGATCTCTAGGAAATCTTTTATTTTTAACCAAAATATTGGTTTTCCCCTAGCTCTTAGAATGTTTCAGATGTGGAATATAAAGCAAATAATCACCTCTTGATCCAAATGACGAGGCAAACTATCACTTCCACGGCAAGCTGGATGTACACGCTATCTCTCCTCAGCTTTGCTTCGAAGAAGATAGCTTATCCAGCTTGCCTAAGAAGTGATAGTCTTCCCATCATTTGGATCAATGGTGATTAATTGCTTGATATACATGTATGGGAAGTATTTTAAATAATGAAAATTCTGAACCAATATTTGAAAAACAATATTGAATGATATCGAAAGATACTGATTGATTGAAATTGTATCAGCTGTTTTAATTTTTATCGTGCTGATAATTAATAAAAATGTCTGCTTGTTACCTAACCATATTTTTTCAATAAAAATGTTAATGGTTTCAGATTTTTTGAGAAGATAAAGTGCTATCCATATACATATTTTATCTCGACTTCAATTATTTTTAAATTATATCCTCATAAAGTTAGCAATTACATTTGCCAAATTTAATCAAGGTCAGGTGAATGGGTACTTTGGAAGGAAGATTCAATCCTTAGGCAACATTTAGAGCTGTGGCAGTGATAGTTTAGATTGCTTTGTATCCTCCGGGGAAAAAATTGCTTTTATAAAATCTGTTAAGATGCTAAAAGTACATTCAGAATTACGTCTATGTAATATGTTACTTAAAATGCAAAATGTTGAAGCAAGCAAGAAATCAGTTTTTATAGGAATTGAAATGAAAGTAGCTTGTAAGTATGAATCATGGGATGTGTCATAAATCACTATTTGTAATGAGCTTTGTTGAATTTCTTACCATCTCCACAGTGTGTTTGTGACGCAATTACCCGAGTGTGAGACATTACTTCAGCTTGATAAACCTAAAACACTTGGACTGGTCATCTCACCCTCTGGCAAATACTTAGCTACATGGGAAGTCTACTTTAGTAAGTATAAACAGGGTGATTAAAGCAAATACTTAGCTACATGGGAAGTTTACTTTAGTAAGTATAAACAGGGTGATTAAAGCAAATACTTAGCTACATGGGAAGTTTACTTTAGTAAGTATAAACAGGTTGATTGAGTATTATAATGACTGTTACTTATAAAACACTTTACCAGCTATCAGAAACTGACTAAAGCTTTATCCATTTGTAAAATGTATTATCCCATTCATTGTATTGTTCTGAAAATCCACATATGTTTAAGGTCCATCTTAGGTTCACATATTATACTAAAAAATTAAGGTACTGGCTACACTGAAATGCTGTTCTTGTACTTTAATTATTGTTTGAACTTGATGGAAGTTACTTTAAAACCATATCTTTTATTTACACTCATGCATGTGCGAAATTTTTTCATTCATTAGTGCGCCGTTTTACCTATTCTACCAAAATCGTTTGCATGCATTATTCATTTGTAGTTGTGAACAATTAGTATTTGTTTTGAGAGTGTGTTTGAATCTCATACATTTTATCAGGGGGGCATTGCATCAAAGGACTTGTCGGACATTTTATCCGACAAATTTGCCAATCAGATACAAGCATTTCAGTAGCTTATAACAGTTTGTCAGATAAAACGTCCAACAAATCCTTTCATGAAACACCCTCCAGAACTAATGATGGTATCCCATTTGCCATGAGATGTCTCCGTGACTCATGAGAGACATCTCCAAGTATCTTAGTCACAGAAACGTCTACAAAGTGAAATAGCACATTTAATATTCTTTGTAGGATATTGGATTTACGTTAACTGTTGAGTTAGACATAACTTTGTTTTCTTCCTTGTATAATTCTTCTTTTCTCTCTTTTATAGTTACTCCTACCTCACCTGGCCCTAATCCCAATGCCCATATATGGGAGATAGAATCTGGCAAATGTGTGAAGTCATTTATTATGAGGCAGAATGAAGTATGGTAAGATGAAATGTTTTTTTACATTTCATTTATTTGAATTTTATATTATCAGTATGGCAAGCATTAAAGGATTCAACTAGATATGACTATAATCCAGCACTAGGTACAAAATCGTCATTAAGCAATGTCATGAATTAAAAGGCATTTCAAAAGAAAAAGAGTCTGTCTTCTGCATTAATTATTTGTTTTATTACTAATCTAATGCCATTGATGTTCGTAAATGACAAAGGTCTTTTGAGGTCAATTTTTGAAGAAAAAAAAAAAATTTTGTTGACTTCCTCAAGATCTCAAATCATTATTATAATTGTACATGTGGGATTGGAGTTAATAAATTTCACTATAATGCAAATTACACATTATTTCTTCTCACAAATTTTGCTGAAATGGAAAAGATGAACATATTTCCATATTTCAGAGGCTATGAGATATTTAGATGGTTACAAAGGGGTTGAAATGACCTCCGGATGTCCAACCGACAAAATGAAACATAATTTACCGTATTTTTGTCGCTATTATAGAAAAATATCAAAATATTCATTAAATAATATCAAATAACTTGCCAACTCATCGGCAATAATATGAATGTCAGTTTGCTTTAGTTGAACCTAGGTTGTGGAAACTTTATGGACAAAGAATGTTACTCCCCCCCCCCCAAAAAAAAACAACAAAACAACAACAACAACAACAACAAACAAAGAAACAAACAAACAAAATATGTCCACTTTTTGTAATTTAATTAACCAAAATTAAAGTTCCTGTTATCATTAATTATATAATGTCTAGCCATGCATCCGGTAAATGTGCCATGCATCGGTAAATACTTTGCATGACAAATTTACCGGATGCATGGCTAGCCATACGTCCGGTAATTACTTATGCATGGTTTTAAAAAAAAAAAGATTTTTCACAAAAAAATTCCACCATTCTACCGAGTGAGTCAGAAAAAAACTAGACACCTAGAGAAATGTCAATAAAAAAAAAAAAAAATTATAAACTCCAAATCATTATACATATTCTGAAAAAGCAACTCTTTCCGCATCTTTTGGTACTAATTTTGTGTGTTAAATCTTTATGCTTGGATGAATACAGTGCATTGTTTGCGAACATGTAAATTTCGAATTGTGCAAAAGTGGGAGTAAAATCAAAACAACAAAAGCTATCAAAAAAGCATCTCTATCCTGATTAAAATAGCATAACTTTTTAACAAAAATGTCTTGCACTAAATAACTTGGCCTGGATGTTGTTACACATATCGACTACATTCTGTGTGAAAATGAGATAGATCTGTAGAGACAAGCATGAGTGAGCACACGCCAAAGACAAAATAATCACTTTTCAAAAGTATTAAGTGGCCTTTTTAGGTCTGTCAGTGAAAATTTACTCTTTGATGTGTACTCATTCATGAATTGCTTGATGAATTAATCAGATTTTTACACAGAATCTAGTCGATAACTGTAACAACACCCTTGCCAAATGATTTGGCTCAAAACATTTTTGTTAAAAAGTTACGATATTTTATTCAGGATGGAGTTGCTTTTTTGCCAGCTTTTGTTGCTTTAACTTTATTACCACTCTTGCACAATTCGAAATTTACATGTTCGCAAACAATGCACCGTGTTTATCCAAGCGTAAAGATATAACACACAAAATTGGTACCAAATGACGCGGAAAGAGTTGTTCTTTCAGAATATGGGAGTTTATCATTTGTTTATCTTTTTATTGACATTTTTCTAGGTGTCTAGTTTTTTCTTACTCACTCGGTATAAAACAATTGATACACAGGCGCGTTCGTGCATCGGTAGGACTAGTGAGCATGCGGTAACTATGGAAATCAGTCCAAACCCTCTCGGCTGTGCCTCATGGGTTGAACAGTTCCATAATTACCTTATGCTCACAACACCTACCGATACTCACATCTGTGCATTATTTGTATACAGAAACATGCCTCATGATTCTGTTTGAGAATGTGAAGTATGTTATATCTATAGGTATTGACTCTAAAAAATTGACAAATAATATCACAACCTCTTCATGTCACGGGAGTAGACACGCATTAATTTCTTTTGTTACGATACGATATACGGTAAGCATTTCTATAGCGCTCTAACTCATGATGACTTTCACAGCGCTTCACACTGTTTGTTAGTGGGGGGATGATGATTGTATTCATCATTCCCCCAGTAACAAAAGAAAGTGCGTCCCGCTCTACGCCAGTGCTTCATGTACATGCAGTGTCCCCAAAAATTATTTGTACGCTCTGAACAAATGAAATTAAACAAATGGATGTTGGTTTGAAATTTAAAATATTATTTATATCAGATGGTATGTAATGTCACCATCACCTGAACCCGAAATCTTAAATGTGAGGTCAGTCTCGGAAGTTCTAGGCCGCCATTTGCAATTTCCATGGCCCAAAAATTATTTGTACACTTCAGAAGATGGGTTTTTAAAGAAGTGTTTAACATTTTGGGGGGGGGCCCTCTTTGGCTTCCAGGGCAGTCATCAACCTCCTTGGCATACTGTCGACCAATTGAGCACTCATTTCACGGCCAATACCATTCCAAGTTCACTGGAGCGTGTCCTGGAGCTGCTGGAGGTTTGATGGTGAGTCTTGAGGGCGCTGTCACTTCAGATCACCTCTCATGTGCTAAATGGGGATTAAATCTGGTATCTGAGGTGCCTTTTCTAGCTTCTTAACAATTTCTGCTAAAATAATGCTTTAATATGCTTCGCTGCATGCTTAGGGTCCCTGTCATGTTGGAACACAACTTGAAGACCAATCAGCCTTTACGCAAGTGGGAGCCTCTAAGAGGCCAAAATGTTCTCATGGACATCAGTTTTCATGATGATATTGAAAGACAGACAGTAAAATAAGCAATGACATATTGCAACTTGCATCCAAAGAAAATTGCATCCAAGGCCACAGAGGCTGAGAAATGACTGGGTGCCCTCAAGAGTGTCTGCAACAGGCTAAATGGCTACATGACTATGAGTGGAATAATTGGTAAGAAAGAAGCCAAATGTAAGGGACAGTAACAAAGAAGCGTCATGATTTTGCAAAACAACATGTGAACAAGCCTGCGGAGTTCTAGCACTCTGTACTAAGACCTAATTAGTGCAAAAGTGATCGGATACATGTATGATGCACGGGACCACGTGTGTCTTGTAGGAAGCTTTCAGTCAGTCATGCATGGAGCCAACAGTGAAGCACGGTTGATCATGTTTCATGATTTGGAGTTGTATGGCAGCCAGTAGAGTTGGAGAGATAAATTTCATAACATGGCATCATGAATGCTGAAGCAATGAGGATATTCTTGACCCTCAGAATGGCTCAGATGCTCCCATCTGCTTCAAGTCTAAATGGTCGTCAATTTATGGTCCAACATAACAATGACCCCAAGTACACAGCAAACCAAATTAAAGCAATATTGCAACAGAAACATGTTAAGCTGCAAGAAAGGGCACCTCACAGCCCAGATTTAATCCCCATTTAGCACATGAGAGGTGATCTGAAGTGACAGCACCCTCTAGACTGACCATCCAACATCCAGCAGCTCCAGGACACGCTCCAGCGAACATAGAATTGTATTGGCCGTGAAATGTGTGCTAAATTGGTCGACAGTATGCCAAGAAGGTTGATGACTGCCCTGGAAGCCGAAGAAGACCCCCCTAAATTTTAAACACTCCTTTAAAAACCCATCTTCTGAAGTGTAGAAATAATTTTTGGGCCCTGGAAATTGCAAATGGCAGCCTAGAACTTCCTAGACTGACAGAACATTTGAGATTTTAATAGTGTTTAGGTGATAGTGACATTACCTACCATTTGATATAAATAGTAATTAAAATTTCAAACCATCATCAATTTGTTGAATTCCATTTTTTCACAGTGTACAAATAATTTTTGGAGACACAGTATGTAGAAGCCAAACTTAGAGTAAAAATGACCATTAATTGTAAAAAAAAAAATAATCATGGAATTTCCCAGCAGTCGAATTTCATTATTTGCTGGTTCCCTGATTGATATTTCTGGACTTTGTTACTCCAAATAATAAGTCAATAGCAGTGAGATTGTTGAAGATAATTTAGCAAGGGAAAGTGTGGGGAAACATGTAATGAATACAGTGCTCATAAAAAAAAATAGTAATCCATTTTTAGAGGGTCCATATTCCAAGCTCATCTAATTTGTCAAAATCGCAAAATCAAGATGATATACGGATGTGAAATATATGGCATACACAATAGTGACAAGAATTAAACTATCTTTATCTTCTGGGGTTTTTTGTTTTAAAACAATCACATTTCAATAATCAATTCTGATTAGTTAAACAATGCCTAATGATTGCTAATAATAAGGATGCACAGGCTCAAAATTGGAAGTAAAAAAAAAACAAAACAAATGAGGCTGTTATTTTGGCCCTAAAATGCCAGATATAGTTAATTTTGAGAAGTAAACCTGTATTTCAATAAAAAAAAATCTATTGTCGGTTGCTCTAATGGTGCCCAATAGCTTGCAATCATAGATTTGAGATTACAGTACCCATATTTCTGTTTATGATGTGCAGAAGCCTTTTTTTATAATATACCTGATTGTAAAATAACCCGTAACATAGGCACACATACAAAAAAAACCTCAAATATTTATGAGTTACCGGTAGTTATCAAGTGAAAAGAATACTCTGGATCTAGAATGAAATATTGATCAATTGGGGCTAATAAAGCAACCTGGTGCATGCTGGAGAAGAAAACTATTCTTTTAAAAAAAATGGCCAGAAGCTATTATTATGAAAAACAATGAATTAAGCACCAATTAATATACAGCGGTCCAGATAAAAGTAAACCCAACTAAGAGCCTTGTATTAAAATTGTATTACTTATGTGTCATTAATTTTTATATCAGGACAAAGAGTAACTCATATTCATCCTATCCAGTGATACCAATATTGTACCTGTACCGTCATGGATGACTGAGCACTCAAGTTTTTAAAAACTTTGATGAAAAACAATTTGTACCAAGTTTTCTTAGAAGCAGCCCTGGCTTTCTGATCATTCATTGTTTGTTTGAGGTCATCCTTCCTGAGTCCATTCATTAGGGACAAATGATTACTTGACTATTGGGTCCAAGAGTTGTTTTTGCCCAATCTTGGAACAGGGCACTTTTTACGCTTGTTTTTAAAAGCCCAACTGCTTAGTCATCTGTCCCAACACAGTTATAAGTTTGGTATCATTGAATAAAATATCAGTTACTCTTTATCATGAAATAAATTGCAAGGTCACATAAACTATAAATCTTTAATATGAGGCTCTCAAAGTTGGGTTTATTTTTTTTCTGGGACGCACTGTATAGGATATGTGACTTAATTCAGAGTATGTTGGAAAGGAACAAAAGAAAGCAAGAATATCAAGTTGGCAGTCAAACGACTTAACAACTATATACATGTCCATCTTACGTCATTGTAGAATTTCAATAAATTGAATAAAAAGAGCTTCTGAATGATATCCCTGAAAAGATCTCAACGCATTGTTCATCTTTCTTAAGACTATGAGGTATTAAAGTTTTCTTTCAGGCTGAGGGAAGACACTCAGTTTACAAAGCAGGAGGAATGCTTGTCTTATTATCTTTCTGTAGTTATTGAGTTTGACATGAAAATACCAAGCAAATTCAATAGTACAAATCAGTTGTTAGCAGGAATATACATTGGTCTTGAAATGAGATGGGCATTGGAGAAGGTATTGGTAGGTCTATAATTTCCAGTACAGAATAGTCTTGAACTATTTGCTTGTGTTCTATTTGAGGAAAGATTGAAAATCCACAAATATTTAAAAATTATTTCCTGTGTTCAACTCCATAACAGGGAACCTCAGTGGACTGATGATGAAAGGGTATGTGCTATCCAAGCAAACAGTGAAATACACTTCTTTGAAAAGGGGGACTATGGTAAGTCATAACATCAATATATCACAATAATGTCAGTATAAATCTTGACCTGGAGGGCATTTCATCAAAGGACTTGTCGGACATTTTATGCGACAAATTTGCTCTCAGCCAATCAGATGCAAGCATTTCAGTGGCTTATAACAGTTTGTCGGATAAAACGTCCGACAAGTCCTTTCATGAAACACCCCCCTGGTGGCTGCAAATGAGAGGGCTTTCAATGTGCCAAGGCATGGCCGAATATATAATATTTTGTGTTATAGTCAACTTCGCTTAAGTTGAATTGCATGGTACTTGAAAAACACTTAGTTTACATACACCTTGCTGTAAAATATGTACACACATGATTGTCAATTCTTCATACATGCCTCGGCATATCAATACCACCAGTACTCATTCAGCATGCAATCTTAATGCCTGAATTGAAACATGAGCAGGGTGAAACATTTGGGGAATAAAAGAGAAAATATAGAAAGATATATGGGATTATAAGAGAGAGATTAAATAATTAGAGAGCCCGACAGAGACGGGAGAGGGGGAGGGAAACCTGCATATATAAGAGCGGACAAAGAGCATGATGCATGGTGCATAGGGAAGAAAAGGAGACAGTTGGGTGACGGCAAGCTCGTAAGAACAAAGCCGTGGTGTCAATCCGTGACTTATCGCATATATATATCAAAATGTCCAAATCCAAGTTAGACTTATTCGATTGATTTCACTTGCATTTTGAATGTTTGGGACAAAGGAACTGGTTTGACATTCGTAAAATTCAACTTGTAAAATTTAAGTTAGGCAGAAAATTTAATGTGTAAACGTATTAGCAAAAATGCAGACTTTTTATTTGCTTCGATTTCGCGATAATTTGAGATACGCATAGTTGACTCTATACACAATGTATATTATATTACATATATCATGTAGGCCTAATATATTGAATGTATGTGTAAATGGTGGACATGAAAAAAGAAGACTGCACCTACACCGTCTATCTTCATTTCTCTTTCTGAGATCTGCATTAGAATCGCCTTTCCTTTGCTTAATTTGATGAAATTATAAATATGATTCGCTGACTTCCTTTTTCTGGCCATCTTAACCCTGTCTCCACGAAGTGAGATACCATAAGTAGCGCCTAGAACCATAGAGGTGGATATTGTATTAAATACTACATAAATGCTATCTATTATCTGTTATCATTATGAATAAGTTGAGAAAACTCTTTTTTTACATTGGCTGTGTACACACAAAAAAAAATGGTTTTGAAAGATGAGCATGATTTGAAAGTAATAAGTCAGTAGGCGGCTCAGTAAAAAAAAAATGAATGGACTAAGAAAATATAAAGTGGGAGGCATTCCCCTTGCTATTAGGGTTTAAGTATCATTATAGTCCGGCATCCCAGAAGATTTATTCAAGCGAAAAGCGCCGGAACAACTGACCCCATAGGGGGTTGGGATGGACCCTGGGCCTAACCCCGAGGAGACAGCTTATATCAACTTTAGAGACAATATTGCCTTGCGTTTAATGTCATGGGAGATCTACCAGAGTTCTATACCCCACTTTCAAATGTTGGGAAAGTTTTGCATTTCTCTAGTTTTAACTGGGTAAGGGATACGACTGACAGCTGATAAGAGCTGATAACAAACCACACCACAGCACAGGCTGGGTGATTGATTTGGATTCCAGCTGTTCATGCTTACGTCACAGTATAAAGAAAATCAAGTGCTTCATGGCTAGATCAGAATCTATGATGGAATGATGTTTAGATATTCGTATTCCATTGGTTGCTCTTTGAATGGGGGGGGGGGTCACTAAAAATCCGTGACTGCGTCTGCCACCGCTTGCAATCTCGACACACAAGCACATTCGGAAAATTGGACACTACCGTTGTCCATTACTTACATTTGTGATCGCATGTCCGGCTTATTTGAAACGACAATTCATTTTGCTGCGTTTGAGTATCAAATACTGCTTTCCAAAAATTTCTGTTTACATTCTTTATAGCACTGAAAAATGTGCCTTCTGAGCCTTTTATTGATTTAATTTTTCTTTATAATTGATCAAAACACTTCTCAATAAAAAAAAAATGAAAAATGTACAAAATAAATGTACAACAGTCAATGAATTAACAGAAGATTGAAATAATATAATTATACAGTAGAAATTTTAAAAAGAAAATTTGAATTTTGGTGCGTTAACGCTCCTTACGGTGCTACCGACGCCAAGAACCTCTACTTCTAGGTCCTTTTGGAGGTGGTAATACCCGCTACATGCCAGGGCCTATATCCCCATGCAAGTTTTTTCCCCTTGTATTGAGAGACATTTTACAATACTTTCCTCATACACCTTTCTTAAAAGAAGGTCGCACACAATTTGTGGCTTAAAGACATGGCAGTTTCTTGTAAAATTCTGTCTCTAAAAGTCAGCAAACACAAGATTACCTGTATTGTAAAAAAAGAGGGCAGTTTTCTACTCTGGCATTATGTCTCCCCAAGACTTGTCACTAGTGCAATTGAGTTTTGTTTTTTAATTCTGTAGTGACGATTGTTTATGCACAAGGTAACTATCAAAATGTTGACAACACCTGAAATTGACTCAAGGAACAGTAGTGTTATGATATTAACTGTGTAAAGAGATATTGCATTAAACGCCGAGAAGTGCCTGCAGCAAGATTAATGGCCGATTAAACCTCTGAAGTGGAGTCGCAGAAACAATCGAATCGGCGTTCAATCACGTTTTTCCGAATGTGCGCAATCATGCACGACAGGAGGGATAGGAGACAAAGCATGGATTAAGCAGTTGCAATGGTAGCGCTAGCAACATGAGTATGGCACTAATAAAACAGTAGGCACGTATGGCATGCATCCGGCACGTAAAGAGTTAATTTACCTGTTGTTTGTGCTACTTCCAACTTCTCGGAAAAATTTGAAGCTTCATGAAATGTGTATTACTGAAATATTAGGATTTCATAAAAATCATCCAATCTAATTAGCATAAATTGAATATATGTTCATGGTGTTTTCGAACAAAAGAAATAAGCAATGCTGTTACATGTGCAAGCGACATTCGTGCAGAATTCGGGGCGATGGGAACCATCCATCGGCTAGATATCAGCCGGGGTGGGGGAGGGGGTGAAATTCCCCCCCCCACACCACTAATCAAACTTATCTGAAACGCCCTTCAGATAGGGTAAAGACATTTAATAATTTCAAAAGTAATTTAAATTTAGAGGAAGATCAAAATGAAATTTTAAAACGAGGCGGAGATGACCCACAATTAGTTTATTATTATTTTTTTTTTCTAGTTCCCCGCAAGCAGTCCCGTATCATCAAATAGGGGAGAAGCTAGACACAGCGACATGTGTAGGATTGCCAGCTGTTGGTCTTAACGTAATGTTTAAACAAACCCTATGATTACTCCGCATGGCCTGAAGAAATCTTATAATAGTAATTTGGTTTACATTTATTTTAAGACATTAATCATATCAAAAAGTGATTTCAAATTTAGATGAATGATCAACAATTTTAGTTCTTCATTCTCTTGAACTCTAGTTCCATTTTGTCTCTATCACTTTCCTGACGCTTTTCTTTGTTTTTCCTCATTTATGTTTCTTTTTATTTCTCTCATGTTTAGGATATCTCTCTTTTATTGGTTGGTCTTCTCATCTGTCTTTGTCCTAAATGCAAAACTGGCTGCCTGTTTGCTTCCTTCTATCATTCTCTCCACTTTCCTAAATAAGCAGAGCTTAATCTTATTCCTTACTTCTATTTTCTTCCGCTGTTATAATTTCTGTCTCTTTCTCATCACTCTGCTGTCAGCAATATGTCGGGGACTACTTTCTGGGGGTGGGGGGGTAGTAGCTGGATCTAGGTTCTTGGTGAGTGTGTGTTTGTTTATTAAGGATTACCAATCCCTGGAAAAGGATTGCTGATATCGGACTTAGTGGAACAGAACGGTGTCATAGAGCTCAGTAGAGTTGCGGTTGTTCCATGATTCTTTATATTTCTTCTCAAGTGAAATCAGGATCGTTAACACAAGATATACATCATCTATAATACCTTCAACGTAAATTGAGAGATAAAAGAGGTGACAACTGGTTATTGTCTCAAGTAGTGTCATATTCCTGTAAATTGGTGGGAATATTACATTTATTTCCAACTGATGAATACTGAACAAATATTGGGCTTGTGTATTTGGCCGGTTATTTAAGGGAGCAGACATCGTGGAATACAGCAATATAACAGGAACAACACAATAATAGTCAACGACCGACGGCCTTGAGTTTGGGATAGTATCGAGAAATTAATTGCATACGGTGACAGCTAGGTAGGTTTACCCGACCAGATATACATCAACTGAAACTCCTAAAGCTACACCATTTGGGAATGAATAATAAGAACGATAATATCAACAAAACAAAAAAAAACAAACCATTTGGGGGACTGAGCCCGATTTCGTCCCACCTAAATCTAAATACCCTCTGATGGGAGCCATGATAAGTTTTTAAGGGCTTAATATGTAATAGTAAAATATCTTGCCAAATATACGTCAGAATCATGATACAAGTGCTACGCAATTGTTTATATTCACAACGAAGGTTAACAAAACAACACGTGGGACCCGAAGTTATATTTTCTGTGGTCGGGCCTCTAGTCAAGAACTGCAAGAGCAGTGGTGGTGAGACATAGGGATGGGGAGGGCGAAGGGTTATCTGCAGAATAATAACAGTCAGGCAAAGACAGACGGCAGATCAAACACGAAATCGAAATTGAAACTACATATTTATCGACGGGTGGCCCCAGATTGTCTGGGTGTGGGCCATTGCGTATAGGATGCCAGAGAAAGAACGCAGAAAAAACAAACAAGGCCCCGGCTCTCAAATTCATGTTCATTAATTTTCCAGACGCCCTTGCTACTCTTCTCAAAGCACAGAAGGGAATTAGTAGACCAATGCTCGGTAAAGGTTCATGTGTGACTCTGGGGGGGGCCTATTATAGTAAACTTCCTCTGGTCAAGTTCTACTAGAGGATAGTCACGATGCTAGGTCTAAGTCGTACATACTGTTTATAAGACCTGCTGCCGAAGTAAAAGACATATCTCGGTTCTTTTGCATACACCTCTAGTTGAGTTGATAATCAATAATTTAAAAGCTAATTTATTCTTATGTTAAAGATTTGTGTACTCATGTCCCTATGGATTCGTTTGAGGTCTAAGGAAGGGGACATTGCCATTTTTTTTTGGGCAATTATTAAGTATATCATTTACATTTTTTTGGGTGCATGGAAGAATTTCCAAACAAAGAAATTGGTTTCTAAGGAGGGAAACAATCTAACCTATCAACTTGTTAATTCGTGGCACCCCCCCCGCCATACCCCGCCACCTTAATCAGAATAACCTGCGCCCAAGATCTGCTGTTTGAGTGGTGTATAGTAGATTGAGAATCACGATAATTAATCAGTATCTGACACAGGTATATATACAACACATAGATTCTGAAGCTGTGAACTCTATTATTTTTTCCGGTACAAGGTCTCCTGACTCCGAGAAAATCTAGTACGCATGATCTAATATAGGCGTAGAGTATACATGGCACGATCATTTAATAGCAGAAGCATTGTCAGTTAGAAATTTGGAAGTGTCGTAACGCTGGAGTATGTAGAAAATCAAGTTGTGTAGAACTTGCATTTCGTGAAACTGAGGCAAAGTGATCCTTCGATCAGGACACTATAGCCTCGGTGAGAGATGCTCTATTGCTGATCCAGTCACGAGTATTCGCAGAGTTTCCCCAAATAAGCAACATCTATTTAGTGAAAATCGTCCCGTTAGCCATGTCATATTCAAAAGGTTGCCGCTTGTAATACCTGAATGGAATATACCTTCTTCAGATCAGGTCAGGTATGACCATTTATAAATACCTGCCCCGTTTCTTTTTCTGCAAATCTGTCACGGAAACGCTTGACGGGGCTTGAGAAATGATATCCCTGTGAGTAAATCGTACTTTAAGGCACTGTCTTAAATTGATTAAGGAGGCATTCCATTACAATATTTTGGAGAAAAAGCCGGTGCTCGAATGAAAGTTTTAAAAATGAAAAATTGAAGGAACCACACCTGACAACCCTTCCTTCTCCCGCTGAATCTTCACTTTCTCCTAAATAGTTGCTAAATAATATCTTTGTTTTATATACACCTTTGATATGAATATACTAATGTTGACTAAGAACGTAAAACACACCGCCAAGAAAAAAAAAGAACAAAAAAAATACATCAATATACGAAGGCTTTGATTGATATACATGTAGATTTTTAAATCACTTATGCAGATAATGAAAAAGGGGGAATGGGAGGGATAGTAGTGTAAAAAAAGGTTGTTAGAGAAGTGTAACGGGAGTGAAATTAGAAAAGTAGGAGAAGAGAAGAAAGACAGAGAGAAGGTGTAGATAGAGAGAGGAAAGACAAAGAGAGGTGTAGATAGAGAGAGGAAAAAAAAGAGAGGGAAAGGGAAGGGGGCGGAGAAATTTGTTGACAAAGGAGGGATGGAAGTCACGAAGGACTTTATAACGCAAAATTTAAGTACTTTGAGACGAACGTAAGAAGGAAGAGATGGTGTAAGAGGAGTGTGTGTGCGTGGTCGTGTGGGTGTGGGTGTGTGTGTGTGTATGTGTGTGTGTCTGGTGTAAGTGGGTGGGTGGGTGTGGGGCATAGATAGGGAGACATAGTGGGGACAAGGGGATACATGAGTATGTTTGTGAGAATATAATGAGTTCGGTATTAATCCCATACAACAGGCTAGTTATTATGATGGCTCGGAAATATTACCCTCAAAAAGTCTCTCTTTTTTGACGGCAGATTTTTCTTAAACCCATGTTACTTAAATGGCCAGAATAGGATAAATACATGTAACTTATAAAACCAAATATATCTAGAAAGCGGAGGACTTGCTTTAGACGTTGGCAAAGTTTCAGAGCAATTGAATATTTTAAACACAATCTAAACAAAACTTCAATTTTGAAACCGAAAACGAAAAAAAAAAAAACAGACAAATTGGTCGTAATTCGACGACGTCGCTCGCGCGATGTTAGTGTCGGCATATCATTCGATCTCCAGGGACGAAAATGCCATGAAAACTCATTGTGGTGCATTCGTATACTATCGGTTTAATCAACAAAAAATAAAATAAAAAATGAAGCCCTAAAAATATGTTGGGGACACCAAGTTTTGTGTGATAGTGTCAAGTGCAAGGCCATTCCTCCTGTTATATTGTCTCATAAGTGACTCGGTAGCG
>CALNVZ010000674.1:5373132-5384497 GCA_940671915.1 Paracentrotus lividus | reverse complement strand
CACAAAAATGAATTGCTCCGCGTCTGAGTGTGGCCTTCCCGCCAAAATCACACATTTTGTGACGTCACTACGGAAGTTACTTTTGAGACAATGTACAGGGAGGTGCACTTGACACTATCACACAAAACGTGTCCCCAACATATTTTTAGGCTTCATATTTTATTTTTTTGAGTTTGATTACGTATCAGTAATACGATGCACCACAATGAGTTTCATGGCATTTTCGCCCTGAGATCGATGATAGCGACACTACATCGCCGGAGCGACGTCCGTCGATTTACGACCAATTGTCTGTTTTTTTACTCGTTCGGTTTCAAATTTTGAGTTTTGGTTTAGATGTGGTTAAAATATTCAATCTCTGAAACTTTGCCAACGTCTAAAGCAAGTCCTCCGCTTTCTAGATATATTTGGTTTTATAAGTTACATGTATTTTTATCCTATTTTTGGGCCATTTAAGTAACATGGTTTAAGGAAATCGGTCAAAAAGAGAGACTTTTTGAGGGTAATATTCCGAGCCCATTTCATAATACACTGTTGTATGGGATTAATACCGAACTCATTATATTCTCACAAAACATACTCATTATCCCCTTGTCCCCACTCATGTCTCCCTATCATATGCCCCACACCACCACACCCACTTACCCACACACACACATACACACACATACACACACACACACACCCACCCTCACACACGCCACACACAAACACGCACGCACACTCCTCTTCACCCTCTCTCTCCCTTCTTACGTCGTCTCTAAGTATATAATTTTGCGTTATAATTCCTTCATGACTTTTCAATCCCTCTCTTTGTCACAAAGTTCTCCGCGTCCCCGTCCACATTCCCTCTCTTTATCTTTCCTCTCCTCTCTCCACCTCTCTCTGTCTCTCTTCTCCTTCTCTTTATTCCCTCCTATTACTCCCGTTACACTTCTCTATTAACCCCCTTACTTCTATCCTCCCCTCTCCCTCCCCCTTTTGTTTTCTCTCTATCAATTTATTTGCGTCTGTATAATTTATTTTCATATATTTTTCATGCAAATTAATTATACAGTTTTCAAGGGAATTAAAATGTTGTCTTCCTTTAATTCAAAGATTATATTGATCAATATATTTTGGTTTCCATTCAACATAGTAGTTGTTTTTTTTTTTTTTTTTTTTTTTTGGGGGGGTGTTGCAATTTTCAATTATTTTGGATTAGATCCTTTTAACAGGTATTGATAGAGATAGAGTAAATCAAGAGAAAATAAAAATTCGTCGGGAGGTTTTGATAATTGCGTTCCTAAATCTTCAATGACAAGCAACCGTTCATTTACCAGCTTTTCTCACCAGTATGTAAAAAAAATAATTTATCTGAATATGAACATCACAATCAGTGGAAGGAAAGTTGATCAGGTCAAACAGTTTCACATATCTTGGTTAGTGTCATCTCAAATGATGCATACAGCACTAGAGAAATAAAAACTCGAAATACACTAGCCAAGAATGCATCTCAAAACATAGCAGAACACTGACAGTCAAAAAGCTAAAACAAAGCCTAAGAAAGAGGCTTTTCAAGTGTCTGGTCTGCGAGAGTTTGCTTTATATACATCAGAGACTGTGGACGATAAAGAAAGCAGAAGAAAGGAGGATTGATAGCCTAGAAATTTGGTTTGGAGGAGAATGGAAGGAATTGGCTGGAAAGATCGTGTACACAAAATAACGAAGTACTGAACAGAGTGAATGAAGTAATGATCTTGAGAGAAACATCAGGAGACGAAAGAAGAACTGGTTGCGGCACATCCTGAGGAGAATAACAGCTCAGAGATGTGCTGGAAGGGAAAATGAAAAGGCAAACGGGAAGTAAGGGTGTAGACCAAGATTGGGTTGGACCGAATGTCGTACGGAAGATCTGAACAGAGGCAGGAAACGTATGAAAGCATGAAGCGGAAGTCCGCAAAGACAGAGAAACAATACGAGAAACTACTAAAGGCCTTGCGTGTTAGACCTGCCCTTAGCAACAACGAAGAAGAAGAATGTAAAAGAAGTTTTTAAGTTTAACTAACATGGATAGACATATCTAGTGGCCTACAGTACAATAAACAAGCGTTCTATGAAACTTTTGCCAGCAAACAAAGCGTGTGGATATGAAAGACGTTTACCTCTTAACTTTATGCTGTAGCTGAAATTATATTAATAGAAATTATCGCAAGGTGGGATCCATTTTTCTCAAGAAAGCTTCAGGAGCTTTGACGCCAAGCTACGAACGTATAAATTTACTGAGGCTGATGCATGATTCATACAACGACAGCATGTGCCAATACATTGCTTAATATAAAACTAGTTCAGTCATATCCACCCAAGCCATGGACGATCAATGCCCGTGAGCCTGCGAATGTAAATTATTTCGAGCGGCGCGCAACTTAACATTGTGAGACTCATCCCTTTGCCAGACCAATTCACTACACACATTAGACGAGTTATTTATCTGTATGGCTAGTTATATTAATGTATAGATATACTGAGATGTAAAATTGAATTACATGGACGTGGACTGTGTTGCTTGTTCTTACGCGAGTTTCATTATATACTCTCCGCGACTCGAACAGACCATTTAAAAATAGAGAATAATTATAATAAAAAAAGATAAATAAGCCTTGGTCATGCTCTGGTATGTGGCGTTTACTTTGCAGAAGAATAGTTTCATGAATGATGTTATCATTACCAATAATCCAACTTTCTGAAATCACGGAGATTATTTGTGTCAACACTGATCTGCTTCCTTTCCGCGTTAATAAGTTGTTCTTGCAGAACCTGCCTAAGTTGTCTTCTTCGCTGTTTAGACAATAATGTTAGAGGATGTTAACGTCTACAGAGAATCAGCTTGGCTGTGCATCAAATCCAGTTATTAATTGCTCATAACACTCAGCCGGATAAGGAAGCTAACTTGGTCCGAGCTAGAGAATCAATTAGAACGGATTTATATGGTAGAACCACGGTTGCCTCACAATCCTGGATCTCATGAAGAGGTAAAACTGAACATATGTCCTGCAGTGTCTGATTTTGTCGATGTCAAGAAAGCTTTCGATTCCAATCCATCGAAAGAAGATGATGAAAAATGTCTACGGTATACCATCATGACCATCAAATCCATGATCGAATCTACTAAATACCATTTGACAACGTGCACACTGTTAAAACCAAGGGCTAAAGTTGTGACACCAAATGGAGAGATGGAAGAATTTAACATTCTTGCTTGCAGGAGTTTTGCAAGGAGATACACCCTTTGTCTTCACAATAGTTCTTGAGTATGCACTTAGACTAAGAGAGATAGCTATAGAGGACTCTAAATACCTTGGGTCATAGGTAAATTCAACAGAGTCTGATCTGTCACGATCAGTTGGAACCAATACCCTGAAAGCTCTGAATAAAAATGAGTGCCATCTGGAAGTCAATCTTCTCTCGAGGAATCAAATTATAGGCTTAGAATAATGCTGATGGTTATTGCTTTCGACACTCAGAGTTGGCCGCCAGCAGTCTTATTCTTTGGGACCTAACGCAGGAAGTGTTGTATACAACACAAGAGTACCCAGGCATTATGAATCTGATACTGGAGTAGTTGCAACTGGCACAGACGAGCTGAAAAAACTGCATGCGTAACCAGTAACAAGGATAACTCAAGGATTCGGCTAGGTCTCGGTCAGTTTAGACGGCCTATGTAGGTAGGCTGGTAGTATAGACCTCTAGCCTTTGAAAGCACCCTTTACTCAGCTTTTTCACTTATTCTGCCTCTAGGTCAAGACTGACAAGACAGCATGGTGCTGGTACACATTTCGTTATGAGAGAGTGAAAACCCATTTTCTCAAAGCACAAAAGGGAATTAAGTGACATTGCTCTGCCTTGTATTATAACGTAAACTCAATGTTCTAGAGATAGAATTTAGTCGTACATCCTGCCTCAAGAATATCTCGTTCTTTGGTATCCATGTCCTAGATCTCGTTGAGAAAGAGGAATTGCCTCTTATTTTGCAGAATCCAAACAAAGAATGGTTCCTAAGGGTGAAAACAATCATAATCATTATTCGTTGGTTTGTACTGTAGATCACGATAATTAATCCGTATCTTGACACAGGTTATACACAACACAAGATCTGTACTGATGCTCTATTATTTTCGCGGTAAAGGTCTCCTGACCGGAAGAGAAAATCTCTAGACTCTATCGATTGCGAATCATTTAATACAGCATTGTCAGTTAGAATTTGGAAGTGCTCGTACGCTGGAGTGAGTTAGTAGAAAATCAGTTGTGTAGAACTTGCATTTCGTGAAACTGAGGCAAGTGATCCTTCGATCAGGACACTATAGCCTCGGTGAGAGATGCTCTATTGCTGCATCCAGTCACGAGGATTCGCAGAGTTCCCCCAAAAAGCAACATACTCTATTTAGTGAAAATCGTCCCGTTAGCCATGTCATATTCAAAGGTTGGCCTTGTAATACCTGAATGGAATATACCTTCAGTATCATCGAGGTCAAGTTATGACCATTTTAAATACCTGCCCCGTTCTTTCTTCTGCAAATCTGTCACGGAACGCTTGACAGGGGCTGAGAAATGATATCCCTGTGAGTAAATCGTGACTTTAGGCACTGTCTTCAATTGATTAAGGAGGCATTCCATTACAATATTTTGAGAAAAAAGCCGGTGCTCGAATGAAAGTTTTAAAAATGAAAAATTGAAGGAACCGCACCTGACACCATTCCTTCTCCCGCTGAATCTTCACTTTCTCCTAAATAGTTGCTAAATAATCTTTGGTTTATATACACCTTTGATATGATACTAATGTTGACGGAACGTAAAACACCGCCAAAAAAAAAAAGAACAAATAAATACATCAATAAACGAAGAGCTTTGATTGATATACATGTAGATTTTTAATCACTTATGCGATAATGAAAAGGGGGAATGTGAGGGATAGTAGTAAAAAAAGGTTGTTAGAGAAGTGTAACGGGGAGTGAAATTAGAAAGAGTAAGGAGAAGGAGAAGAAAGACAGAGAGAAGGTGTAGATAGAGAGAGGAAAGACAAAGAGAAGGTGTAGATAGAGAGAGGAAAAGACAAAGAGATTCCGGTAGTGACGTCACAAAATGTGTGATTTTGGCGGGAAGGCCACAGCTCAGACCCGGCAGCAATTCATTTTTGTGAGGTCCAGGGTCTATCCCAACCCCCTATGGGGTCAGTTGTTCCGGCGCTTTTCGCTTGAATAAATCTTCTGGGATGCCGGACTATTACCCAGTCTGTCCACAATTTCAAAATGCTTCTTCTTTGCATTTCAAGTCCGATTTCAATTCTGTTTGCTTTATATGATGGCACTAGGTGGGGGATGCAAAACTTAATCTACACAGAATTTTGAAACTCATTATATATGCTAATTTATGTGCATTTTTCAAAATTCACAAAAAAATGCTTCTTCTTCTTTATTTTTTGACCAATTTTGATTTTTTTTTTTTTTTTTTTTTTTTTTTTTTTTTTTTTTTTTTTTTTTTGTTCCATATGATAGGGCTACATCAGGTTCACCAAACCTCTACACAAAATTTTTAAATTTTGTCTAGAAAATTATTTATGCTAATTTATGCAAAATTTATTCATAAATCACCAAAATTGCTTCTCATCTTTCATTTGTTGATCATTTTCAATTCTGTTTCCTTTATATGATAGCAATAGGTGGGGGATACAAAAATTCCACACAGAATTTTGAAACTCATTAAATATGCTTATTTAAATGTGCATTTTCAAAAATTCAACAAAAAATGCTGTACTTATTTATTTGTTGACCAATTTTGATTTTGATTTTTTTGTGTACCCTCTGGTAGAGCTACATGAGGTTCACCAAACTACACAGAATTTCAACAAGAAAATAATTTATGTTGATTTATGCAAAATTTAAAAATCATGTTTATTTCTCTGCGAGATGCCGGATGAGCACCACATCATTGATGTGCTAGTTTTGGAAACTAATGGCTTCTGCTTTTTTTATTGCAGAGAATGTTGCACACAGACTTCATCATACAAAGGTGATGTGTCGAATGTCTGGAGCAGGCTCACCCCCTCATGTGGCAGCTCACATACCAGGCAATAAGGTGAGGCTTATAAAACTGGCTTATCGGTTTGGTAAGATTCAACTTTATGACATGCTCCAACTATTAAACAAGCAAAGTGACCATTACACCAATTGTTTATATGTTGAATTTGTGTAAAAATTTAAATTTAACTGTTAGATCATATCCAATGCCCTTTATTTGCAGTGACTTTATTTCCCTTAAAATAGACATTCCAAATGATCATTTCATAGATTGAGCTGCAATTATCCTTAAACTTTTCTCCCAATGTGATGTTGTTATAGCGTAAACAAAATCTCATTTAGCCCCTGACTTCATCATAACATTATGTGCATTTATATTGATTTTTAAATCTCATTTGTGAAGGAATATATGTTGTATCATATTATCTTTCATTCACCCCTTGGACAAAAAAAAGTAATTTGCCAGTCCATCCTCAGATAAATAATTTTCCACAAAACTCTCTCACAGCTTCATATATTTGATAAATATACTTATCTCTCAGAGTGTCCTGTGAATGAAAGTGAGATTATTGAAATGTGTGTACAATTAGCAGAAATGAAATTGAGTTCAATCTGTGTGTCTACAACTTGGAGCTCAATTTGACTCAGAAATGACAATCGGCACTCATATTGCAGCCACATGTTCACAGTCTATACATTACAATTAATATGATAATAAATTAGAGTTTGGCAGGCAGCCAGTAGTCAAAAAGTGCAAAATTTGCAGCTTTACAGGAGCCCTTGACCTAACGGTGCTATTTTCCAATATGCCAATCTCAATTTAACCCAGAAAAAAAGTATGGGTTATTTTGTTATGCTCTTTTCCTATGTACATGTACATAAAGAGTTTCCATGCTATTTGTGAAGCTGATTTGATTGTTGTTTTTTTCACATATTTACACAAAATTTCATCATAAATCTCTGAAAGAATATAAAAATACTGTAAAGAAAATATAAAAATATATCAAACAAGCTTATATTCTAATTAAACTTTTTGCTCTGAGAACCATGGAATGCCTTTGAAATATGAGTTTTGTGTGTTAATTGCAGGGAGCACCCCATGCTGTGAGATTGTTCAAGTATCCACACTTTGATGGGCCTGGAGCAATGATAGCTAATAAGAGCTTCTATAAAGCTGATAGGGTTAACATGATGTGGAACAAGAAAGGTTAGTTAAAAAATACACTCTATTACGATTTATGGGGGGGGGGGGGAAGGTTCATTGCTGTTTACTTCATAGCTATACAGTGCATCCCAGATAAAGGTGAACCCAACTTTGAGACCCTTGTATTAAAACTGTATAGCTTACAACTATATGTGTCATTAATTTTTATATTGACAGTGAGTAACTCATATTCTATCCAATGATACCAAAATCATACCTGTCCTGTCAAGGATGACTGAGCATTCGATTTCTTAAAAACTTTGGTAACAAAAAATTGTACCAAGTTTTATTAAGCAACTCTAGCTTTGCGATCATTCTTTCTTTGTGTGAGGTCAGCCTTCATAAGTCCATATAAGAGACAATGGATTACTTGGACTATTGAAATGCAAGGGCTGCTTTTACCCAAACTAGGTATAGTTCAATTTTACGCTGGTTTTTTAAAGCCCAAGTGCACAGTCATCCATCACAAGATAGGTATAAGTGTGGTATCATTGAATGGAAAATTAATTACTATTTATTATAAAATAAATATCAAGGTCACATAAGCTACAAAATAATATGAGGCTCTCAAAGTTTGGTTTACTTAAAGTAAGGTTTTTAAATTACCAAATGACCATGGACTATATACAGAAATGCATGTATGGGACTACTCACAAATGTTCCGCTCGAACATTTCAACTTTTTTTTTTTTTAATCCTATCTATTTATTTATGTATTTGTTTATTGATTTTTTAATACTGATAATGGCAGCCCAATGGCTTAATAACATTCAGTTTACAAAATAAATATAATTGTCACACAAAGACATAACATTCAAAGAGATTAGAAACCATTATTTGATTAACAAAAATATGAGAAGTTACTATAAAATAATGTGACAAAATAAGTGTTTCTTGTTTAAGTTGTAACTATTTGACAGAAATTACAATGATAATTCTATTTTTATGACGAATTCCTGTATATTATTATTTTTTTTTAAATAATTGAGAGCAACATTTCATGCTAGTTACAATTTAGGACGTAATTATTATTGTACAAATGCATTACTAAATCTTGTTACAATGAGTACATATTGAAAACAGTGTTGTCAAAGTCAAAGTTGTTCCAGAAAACGTAACAGATAATTATGATAATGTGTAGTTTTAATATTAAGATATTTAGAATATTGCACAAATTCACTGACAATGAGATCTTAAAATTGGAATTTGAAAATTGAAAATGGAAAGGAGTTGTGCATTGACAAGCTGTCAGAATTTACAACTATAAATGCATTTGAAGAGCAATCCTTGGCGGTAGACCTTTCTACTATAATATTCTTCCTTAATACCTCGAAAATAATTTGAAAGCTCGCAATAATTTTGTTCATCTTTTCCCACTACAGTAGAATTCTCTTTAAAGATTATACAGGAACTTACGTACGGAATCTGATCTCTATTTTAATAATGAAGTACATGTACATGTTGCTGCAATGTCCCCTTGTGGAGTGAAGAATTTGTTCCCAAGTAATTCGAGCGACCCGATATAGTGCCATTAGGTTAGATTACCCAAAATGCATCGCGATATGGTTGACAACTCAACTTCCGTCTCAAAATATGTAAGCGCGGCTAGCTGTGCGCGTGCGTAAAATATAATTAAGTACGCATAGGCTTACTAGTAATCGAGCAAATTTGTTGATAATCGGGAACGAGACATCCTGCATTCGGCCTGCATCGAGAAGAATTTGTTTAGTCAAATTTCTTCCTTTTTTTCTATTGGCCTATCAAAAACATAAGTAGGACGTACATAAGAAATTCAGCGCACCTTAGGACTCCGGTAATGGTACAATTTTAAGTTAAAAAAACAACTAGGAATTTCAGCCAATGGCGGAGAGGCACGCTGTTGCACCTAGCGGAAGTGGAACTGTCAACCATTTGACATTTGACCCTTAAAATTTGGCGATAATATCAATAGCATCGAACAGTATCGATCAATTTTTGTATAGCAAATCGCCCGAATTGATATTGTGCTTAGTTTCTAATATCCCTTTTTCAACCTGTTTTACCAGGTTCTGCTGTGTTAGTGATAGCCACACAGGATGTAGATTCTACTGGCAGCTCCTACTATGGTGAAACAGCTTTACACTTCCTTGCCATCAATGGAGATAGCTCTAATGTCACTGTAGGTAAGATATATATTCCTTGCTATCAATGGATATAGCTCTAATGTCACTGTAGGTAAGATATATATTCCTAGCCATCAATGGATATAGCTCCAATGTCACTGTAGGTAAGATATATATTCCTTGCCATCCATGGAGATAGCTCTAATGTCACTGTAGGTAAGATATATATTCCTTGCCATCCATGGAGATAGCTCCAATGTCATCGTAGGTAAGATATATATTCCTGCCATCCATGGAGATAGCTCCAATGTGACTGTAGGTAAGATATATATTCTATGCCATCATGGAGTAGCTCATATGTCGTGTAGGTAAGATATATTTCCTTGCCATCCATGGAGATGCTCCAATGTCACTGTAGAGTAAGATATATATTCCTAGCCATCCATGGAGATAGCTCTATGTGACTGTAGGTAAGATATTATTCCTTGCCATCCATGGAGATAGCTCCTCATATGTCACTGTAGGTAAGATATATATTCCTGCCATCAATGGAGATAGCTCTATGTGACCTGTAGGTAAGATATATATTCCTTGCCATCCATGGAGATGCTCCAATGTCACTGTAGGTAATATATTATTCCTTGCCATCAATGGAGAAGCTCCAAGTGACTTGCTAGGTAAGATATATTTCTAGCCATCAATGGAGAGCTCAATGTCACTGTAGGTAAGATTATCTTCTAGCCATTCAATGGAGACAGCTCCAATGTCACTGTAGGTAGATATATTTCTCCATCATGGAGACTAGCTCCATGTGACTGTAGGTAAGATATATATTCCTTGCCATCAATGGAGATGCTCCATGTGACTGTAGGTAAGATTATATTCCTTGCCATCCATGGAGATAGCTCCAATGTCACTGTAGGTTGAGATATATATTCCTAGCCATCAATGGAGTAGCTCCAATGTGACTGTAGGTAGTATTATTCCTAGCCATCAATGGAGACAGCTCCAATGTCACTGTAGGTAAGATATATATTCCTAGCCATCAATGGAGATAGCTCCATGTGTGACTGTAGGTAAGATATATATTCCTAGCCATCATGGAGATAGCTCCATGTGACTGTAGGTAAGATATATATTCCTAGCCATCCATGGAGACAGCTCCAATGTGACTGTAGTAAGTATTATCCTATGCTCCATGGAGAGCTCCAATGTGACTGTAGGTAAGATATTTTCTAGCCATCAATGGAGAAGCTCCATGTGACTGTAGTAAGATATATATTCCTAGCCATCAATGGAGAGAGCTCAATGTGCCGTAGGTAAGATATATATTCCTTGCCATCAATGGGAGACAGCTCCAATGTACTGTAGGTAAGATATATATTCGCTTCATCTCAATGGAGACAGCTCCAATGTGACTGTAGGTAAGATATATATTCTGCATCCATGGAGATAGCTCCAATGTGACTGTGGTAGATTATATTCCTAGCCATCATGAGGATAGTCCAATGTGACTGTAGGTAAGATTATTCTTAGCCTCAATGGAGATCCAATGTGACTGTAGGTAGATATATATTCCTAGCCATCATGGAGATAGCTCCAATGTGACTGTAGGTAAGATATATATTCCTGCCATCCATGGAGGACAGTCCAATGTACTGTAGGTAGATTATATCCTAGCCATCCATGGAGACAGCTCCAATGTTGATCTGTAGGTAAGATATATTTCCTAGCCATCAATGGAGATAGCTCATGTGACGGGTGACTTATATTCCTTGCCATCATGGAGTAGCCTCCAATGTCACTGTAGGTAAGATATATATTCCTTGCCATCAATGGAGACAGCTCCAATGTGACTGTAGGTAAGATATATATTCCTTGCCATCCATGGAGATAGCTCCAATGTCACTGTAGGTGAGATATATATTCCTAGCCATCAATGGAGATAGCTCCAATGTGACTGTAGGTAAGATATATATTCCTAGCCATCAATGGAGACAGCTCCAA
>CALNVZ010000674.1:5356002-5373107 GCA_940671915.1 Paracentrotus lividus | reverse complement strand
AGAAGAGATGGAGATAGCTCCAATGTGACTGTAGGTAAGATATATATTCCTAGCATCAATGGGAGATAGCTCCAATGTGACTGTAGGTAAGATATATTATTCCTAGCCATCCATGGAGACAGCTCCAATTGTGACTGTAGGTAAGATATATATTCCTAGCCATCCATGGAGACAGCTCCAATGTGACTGTAGGTAAGATATATATTCCTAGCCATCCATGAGACTAGCTCCAATGTGACTGTAGGTAAGATATATATTCCTAGCCATCAATGGAGATAGCTCTAATGTGACCGTAGGTAGATTATATATCCTTGCCATCCATGGAGATAGCTCCAATGTCACTGTAGGTAAGATATATATTTCCCTTGGCCATCAATGGAGACAGCTCCAATGTGACTGTAGGTAAGATATATATTCCTTGCCATCCATGGAGATAGCTCCAATGTCACTGTAGGTGAATATATATTCCTAGCCATCAATGGAGATAGCTCCAATGTGACGTAGTAAGATATAATATTCCTAGCCATCAATGGAGACAGCTCCAATGTCACTGTAGGTAAGATATATATTCCTAGCCATCAATGGAGATAGCTCCAATGTGACTGTAGGTAAGATATATATTCCTAGCCATCCATGGAGACAGCTCCAATGTCACTGTAGGTAAGATATATATTCCTAGCCATCATGGAGACAGCTCCAATGTGACTGTAGGTAAGATATATATTTCCTAGCCATCAATGAGATGCTCAATGTGACTGTAGGTAAGAATATATATTCCTTGCCATCCATGGAGAAGCTCCATGTCATGTAGGTAAGATAATATTCCTGCCATCAAGGAGACAGCTCAATGTGACTGTAGGTAAGATATATATTCCTTGCCATCCATGGAGAATAGCTCCAATGTCACTGTAGGTGAGATATATATTCCTAGCCATCAATGGAGATAGCTCCAATGTGACTGTAGGTAAGATATATATTCCTAGCCATCAATGGAGACAGCTCCAATGTCACTGTAGGTAAGATATATATTCTGCCATCATGGAGATAGCTCCAATGTGACTGTAGGTAAGATATATATTCCTAGCCATCATGGAGACAGCTCCAATGCACTGTAGGTAAGATATATATTCCTAGCGCCTTATATATTCCTTGCCATCAATGGAGACAGCTCCAATGTGACTGTAGGTAAGATATATATTCCTAGCCATCAATGGAGATAGCTCCAATGTGACTGTAGGTTAGATATATATTCCTAGCCATCAATGGAGATAGCTCCAATGTCACTGTAGGTAAGATATATATTCCTTGCCATCAATGGAGATAGCTCCAATGTGACTGTAGGTAAGATATATATTCCTAGCCATCCATGGAGATAGCTCCAATGTGACTGTAGGTAAGATATATATTCCTAGCCATCCATGGAGACAGCTCCAATGTCACTGTAGGTAAGATATATATTCCTAGCCATCCATGGAGACAGCTCCAATGTGACTGTAGGTAAGATATATATTCCTAGCCATCCATGGAGACAGCTCCAATGTCACTGTAGGTAAGATATATATTCCTTGCCATCAATGGAGACAGCTCGAGTGTGACTGTAGGTAAGATATATATTCCTAGCCATCAGTGGAGATACATGTAGCTCCAGTGTGACTGTAGGTATATTATTGCGCGTGCTGAAAAGTTATGACAATTTGCCAGAATACCAATTTTTGTCCTATCTCAGATTAAAAAAATAAAATATCAAGTCCCCAGAATACAACCCCAGCATTCTCAACAGTTAGTTATATTTACCTTTGCTTAAAAAAAAAAAAAAAAAACTTTTACTGATGCTATGGTAAGCTTATTGTTTTATACTTGCAAATTTCTCAAATAATTTGTTCTAATGTTGCATTTCTCTTGTAGGCAAGAAAGGTCCTGTGTACAGTGTGGATTGGAGTCCTAACTCAACAGAATTCTGTGTCGTCTATGGCTGTATCCTTGCATACTATCCTATACATATAATAGGGCTGAGTTGATTGTTATGTTCCATGCAGTCATTCAATAGAATCAATAAATGAGTCTCACATGCTGTTACTTTATTTAATTTAGACAATCTTAACCCATATTTGATCACTACTTACCAACCAGTTCAGCAAAACTGCAGATACCTAATATATGGTCAGTTGCATGCCAATTCTCTTCTTTTTTTTCAAACCCTAAAAAGAAGAGGGGCTCTTTTTGGTGATTTGTGTACGAATTTAATGGAAATTGGCTTCAATCAATTTTTCATTGTAATTGGTCTAATTAAGTGCACATAATTGATCTGATTTTTTTCTTTAAATCAAATACCCTTTAATGAAGGATTTCAAATCAAACACAGATTCAACTCAAATTTATATTAAGCCAGTTGTTAATGAAAGTATGTAGAGTATATACCCGGCATATACATGTACTATTCACACAAATAATCAGGTGATTAACTTTTGCAAATGTAATACAAGATATATTTGGACATCTTGGATTTTCACCTATTTAATTATTCTAATATCATTGCCATGGACTGCTCCTCTTATTGTCAAGTATAAGCTTAAAAATCATTTTGTTCCTTAACATCCATCTTGTTTCAGTCATGCCCGCTAAAGCAACACTCTTCAACCTCAATTGTGAACCCATCTTTGACTTTGGCACTGGTCCAAGGAATTGTGTGTACTTCAACCCTCAGGGAACCAATATCCTTTCAATAATAAAGAGTTTTCCTAATCCCCTCAACCTCTTATTCCTACTTGTTCAAATATTGTTTTCCTTGTCTCTCCCTATTTTGTCTCATTTTATTGTTCTTTTTGCCAAAAAAGAAAGAAAAAGAATTGTTTATCAGGCAGTCACTGTCAATTACTTCTTTCAAAAAGAATCTCAAAACCTCTCTTTTCAGTAACCCCAACTTTTACAATTCCGCATAAATGTGATATTATACCTACTGGGTACTTGTTTTGAATGTTTGTACGATTGTACACACTTTGGGCCCCCACGAGAAAAGCGCATTATAAATAATAGTATTGTTAATACAGACCATTTTGCAGAGCACAGAAACTATTTCACATAATTAAATATTGTTGCCCAAATTCTAAGTTATTCAAATTCATGATGGATATTTCTTTTCTTGTATAAAAAGGTATTTAAAGGGAAACCGAACCCTAAGAAATATATTGTTTTCCAGCTCATTGATCTACAAGATCCCTCATCTCAAGGTACAAGAGAGAGATAAAGGAAGATATTCTTAGCATATTGTACAGTTGATCAGCATTGGCTCAGCCATTTTCTCGATATCGTAACGTACCAGGCAAAATTGTACATACGTGTATTTATCAGGTACCAAGCTTTTGTATAGTGGACTGGTCTTGATTTATCACCAACAGCTGACAACTGTAGTACAAAGGATCATAGCAAGTGAATGGAATACTTAATCATCGCAGTACTATGACTTCACCTAAATCGTTACATTATCAAGAAAATGGCGATACCCATGTCCTACTGAGAAACTGTAAATTATGCTAAGAATATATTTTTTATGTCTTTTTAATGAGTTTAGATAGGGGGATCTTGTAGATAAATGGGCAAGAAAACAATACCCTTTAGAATATGCCTAGGTAATTTCTTGGGTTAGGTTTCCTTTAATTGACCTGTTATCAGCAGCAATACTTTGATAGAACTTCATCCTTTAGCAGAGACTCAGTGTACGGTTGCGGTGACAGTGGGAAAATGTTATCGTGACTTGCTCCCGACTGGAAAAATTCTGTAAAAAAAATCAAACATGTTTGACCTTTTTTAGACATTTGTTGCTTTTCCCGCTGATCCAAACTCTTCTCATGGCCAGTAAGATAAGCCATTTATCAGAGGGGGTATCTCAAATTGGTTACAGGGCTCGTAAAAAAGGTAGCCTTTTATGCTTTATGAATGGGAAGCCGTGAGTTCAATTCCTGGCTGAGACTTACAAAAACGATACCTAAAGCTGCCTTTTTACAAGGAGCTTGGGGGTAATAAGATATCATGTTGTGCAGGGCCCGCTGGGAGAACAGTTGTTAAGAACTGAAGTGGCTTCTGTGGGTAAATAAAATGATATTATTATTATCATAAACTTTCTTTGTAAAAATGATGACACTACAAAATTGCAAATAAGTGGGTTTCATACCATATAAACCCAAAATGTGTAAAACATAGTTTTTGTATCCTATATTTAAAGAACCTTTCCTCTGTGACCCTTGACAATGTTGATGCAAACAAGGTGTCAAATGAGAGCCAGAGAGTTACTCTCTGATGCCAAAAAAATGAATTGATTTAAAACCTTTTATTTTTTAAATGGCTCACCTTTGAACTTTGGTTACCATTTTTTAAGGACCATCCTTCATTATATCAATTGAGTATTTGCATTGGGGATTTGCTATACACTGTTGTGAGCAACTTATTTGTTATCTACATGTAGCTGTGAACTTGTCTTTGCTTTGGTGTACACTGGCAAGCATTAACCTGGAAATCTTTAACCCTTTCGCACCTAAACCGCCCATGACCTCTCAGCTTGCTCACTAAACAGCCCCAAACTACCCCTGTCAAAAGCACGCTATAGTCGAGATAGTATCAAAAATTCTTGATGAAACATGCCTATACTTCTTGTGGGTTACTCATTGGATGTGTGCTGTCCGATTCTGCACAAAAAAGTATGTTTTAAGAGCAATTCTTATTGAAAAATCCTGATTGAAACAAAGCATAACCCTTTCCGCTAGTGAGTAAACTGACACTTTTCACGCAGTCTCTAGGTGCTAAAGGGTTCAAAGTTCATCCACAATATTAGTTTGATAGACTTGTTCAACATTATGTCATAAAATTTAAGCAATGCCCTTCATCCTATTACTCTTGGAACTATTCCTGGGGTGGTACATAATGATGTGCATATTATGCAGTAACTAAATTTATGCAAGTGTCAGGGGGCATCATATCCAATATTCCTTGACTAGCTTACTTATTGCTCTTGGAGGATTTGCTAATTTGAGAGGTCACATAGTAAGTGTCATTCTGATTTATGCTTCATGTACTGGTATATGTTGCGTTCATGTAATTTTTTTTCCTTAAAAAGTTATGCTATTGTAATCAGGATAGAGTTGCTTTTTTATTTCCTTTTGTTGTTTGGATTTTACCCCCACTTTTTGCACAATTCGAAAATTACATGTTCGCAAACGATTCGCAGTGCTTACCAAAGCGTAAATACATATCACACAAAATGGTACCATAAGATGATGCGGGGAAGATGCGGGGAAGTTACTCTTTTAGAATGTGTGTAGTAATGGGGCTTTCATAAAATTAGTTTTCATTTTAATGACAATTTTCTAGGTGTTTAGTTTTTTTCTGACCAACTTTGTATAGTGATGAAGTCCACAAAATGGGTAGCTTGCTTGAAGAAGTATGCTGACAAGGAGAGTGTTTCACTATTTATTCATGACATGGCGTACAACTGGAACATGTCCTTGGATGCTATTCTGATCACATTCTCAATTTACCACAAGAATAAACCATGCCTTCTCTATTCTCTATCTTAATCTTTCTCATTTCCAGCAATTTTGGGATAGGAAGAGCTTTAAGATGATCTCTGAGAGCCAAGCAGCCGATGCAACAGTATTTCAGTGGTCACCTGATGGTCAGCATTATGCTACAGCAATCTGTGCTCCTAGACTCAGAGTCGGCAATGGGTCAGTCTATATTCAGTCCTTTCCTTTTTGAGGGAAAGTAATGTTTTCATGTCATTATTTTAAAATGTTGCATAAATGAGGATAGCCAAATATCTGTCAAATACTGTATTCGCTGTTATTTTCGCGCGATTAATTTTTCGCACTGAGCAACTTCAAAACATGTTCACAGGTTCTTAAATTCACGCTGCATGTTCGTAAGCTCGCAATTGAACCCATTCAATACATGCATAGGAAATCCTGCCTATATATTCACTGGTTTTTTAATTCGCGCCTGCCGCTCTTTTCGCGAAATCCACGAAAATTAATGTACCTCGAATATTTCCACGAATACAGTAATGAAAACTAACTGATAATTACAAACAGATATTGAACAGTGGTACCTTTGTTTTATGATACTACATGTGCTCTTTACACAATTAACATTCAGCTTTGCAAATGATCAATGATAACCTAGACATTAGGATACAGTACATATACTTTCACATTTGCAAATAATCAATGATAATATTCTTGTAGCATTCTGTTACAATTGTTTTGTGTAGCACTGCATAGCTTAAAACCATTTTAATAAAGGTACAGTGTCCCCCAAATTTTGCGACGCTCGCGCGATCGATGGCCGAGATCTCGGGGGGGGGGGGGGTTGACTCAACCCCCTGGCCATAGGAGAGCCAAAAAAGCCGGCCTGATTAGGGTTAAGCTGCAAGAAAAGGCACCTCAAATCCCAGATTTAATCCCTATTTAGCACATGAGAGGTGATCTGAAGCGACAGCGCCCTCAAGACTCACCTCAAACCTCCAGCAGCTCCAGGACACGCTCCAGCAAACTTGGAATGGTATTGGCCGTGAAATGAGTCCTAAATTGGTCGACAGTATGCCAAGGAGGTTGATGACTGGAAGCCAAAGAAGGCCCCCAAAAATTTGAAACACTCCTTTAAAAACCCATCTTCTGAAGTGTACAAATAATTTTGCAAATGGCGGCCTAGAACTTCTGAGACTGACGGAACATTTGAGATTTATGGTTCAGGTGATGGTGGCATTATCTGATATAAATAGTAATTTAAATTTCAAACCAACATCGATTTGTTTAATTTCATTTTTTCAAAGTGTACAAATAAATTTTGGGGACACTGTACTTTACTCAGATTAACTCAGATTTTCTTCATTGAAAGATAAAACCCAAATCAATATATGTTGAATATTTTATATACTCTGTTTGTATGCCACCAACATTCATGATCACAAGATGCCTAATTTACCACATATTTTTCCCTCCAAGCTATAGCACGCAACGCAAGTAAAAATAGGGAAATTAAAGAAATATCCAACTGAATGATGGATCCCAAGCGCAGGGAAGAATAAGGATTAATCAGTAGAACTGCATAATGTCACCACAAGAAAGCTGTTTTGCTTAATCAAGGTTTGTAATCACTTTAAAAGAGAAACACAGTGATTAGTGCATAGTTGAGTACACTCTTTTGGGCCAATCTCTCAGGAATAACTCGAAGGAGTATCGTCACAATAAAGGTGCAAGTTACGTGCATGTATTATGAAACACAAGAATTATATTTGCTCCTCTCTTTGAATTCCCAATTGTATCTTTGGTGCACCCAGGTTAATTCCATGTATTTCATTTGACATAGGTTCAAGATCTGGCATGTATCGGGATCTCTCCTGCATGAGTTCATTGTTCCAAATGATAACATTCATATATTTGAGATAGCATGGCAGATGCTACCAGCAGACCTCTTCAAGAACGTGCCAATCTCCAAGATGACAGCTAAGACTATCCAATCAGCCGAGCCGCAAGCATCTAAGGAGGTTTATAGACCACCAGGAGCAAAAGGCAAACCCGCGTCATTCAAATTGGTTAGCAAAAAATACAAAACTTAGAAATATAAATATACAGAAAACATTTTCTTCAGTGAGTTTCGATATTTCACATACACAAAATATTTTCTTCATTGAGTTTCAATATTTCACGTATACCATGAAAATTTATCATCCAATGCTGAATGTGCCATTTATTTTCCAGAGGTAGTATCAGTATGTACATGTACTGGTATATCAACTTCACAGCTTTGTATACAGAGGGTCATATTCAGACTAAGTGGGACATTTAGCTGAAATTTTAATGCGGCGCTGTGCCTTTGAAAATGCAAATTAGGATCTGAAATCAACACAAAGGCTTCTTTACAATACAAACAATTATTTAAGTTCAAACATTATGTGATCCAGTTTTCTTACGCTGAATAATTGAGCAAACAGGAATTTGCACGTATGGGACTATGGTGCTTTAAATGCCTCTTATTCTTAATACCAATCACTTTTGTCAGATTTTTTTTGCTTAAAGTTATTTTCATGGACTACTCTAACATGGCATGTAAATACAGGTGATTTGGATTTAATTATTTACTTGAAATTTTGCATTTAAGGCACTGGACGTGTCACTCACATTTTAGATGTCATGTCACTCACGACACATAGAGGTGGACCATTTTCAACAGAGAGGGAATAATTGATAAACACAATAAATGTCAGAGAGGTACACTATTCATATACATATACCAGCACTTATGGTACCCTTAGAGATCTACTAGGGCACAAATCCAACCATAACCAATGATGGTTAGAAACCCATGTCTTTTTTCTGTTGTGTCACTCACGCACTGTTTTTTAATCATAATTTCCAGGACCAATTGTAAAATTCAAATCCAACTGGTAATGACACATGCCACTCCTACATTATACATAATATGGTAGTCATGATCCATTCATAACCTACAAGTGCAAAGATATGCGCTCTTCTATCAGTCCAAATGTCGTGTCACTCACGTTTGAATATGACCACAGGCAGTTCAAATTTGAAAATAGAGGTGGCACAAAAAAAAAAAGTATGTCCTCAAATAATGTGGCATATAGAGTATTACAAATCTGAATTAGATAACATCACAAACACATGAATTGTTATTTAGTTATCTTTTTGTAGCAATCTTGTAAAGTGCACTGTAAGCATGGCAGTGAAAGTTTGAAACAATTTCAAAGTTACCAACTTTTTTTCCAAATCATTTACACAGTGCAATTTTTCTTGTGAGATAACATATCTGCATGCGCAGATGCAATTTCTCATTTCAGCTGCATATGACAATCATTCATTAATCGTGTTGGCAGGGTCAATATTATTTATATTACAAGTTGTTCATAGGCATGCATGTTAAGACCAGATTTAATATTTTGTAGATATTAGGGTCTTTCAGGAAAAGGACAAATCTTTTGAAAAGGGCATTGCGGCTAGCTTGAAAAATAGGGCATGGCCTGTTTGCCTGTGTATTGATCTATTTTTTCCTCATTATTACGGCCAGACACAGGCATCAACGACCTGGCCGTCAATTAATTTATGCCCTGAGAGGGGCAGATATTTTTTTTTATATGAGATCGTCTCAAAGGATATCAAAAAAATATTTGCACCTCTCAGGGAACAAATTAATTGACGTGGATGCCCTTTGAAGTAGACAGAGTGCCCTAAATTTTTGGGTTTAAATGGCCTTGTCCTTAAAGTAAAGAAATTAAAGGTCTGACCTTTCAAATCATACATGTACATCTAATTTATAATATATAATATTGTTATCCATTGAAAGCAATTCAGCTGCAACATTAAGAGCCATATTTTGTGCACCACTTGCAATCCAAAAATGAAGCAGGGGGGTGATTCACTAACAGCTAAAATCAATCCTAACTGGGATAAAATTAATTTTAGGATCAATAGCCATGTTATAGTTCTATAGGTCCATAGTTGGGATTGATTTTGAATCTTAGTAAATCACCCCCCAGTTGGCATTTACCATATTGACTTTTCAAGGTTTTTCACACAGATAATTGTACAAAATTTAAGGTTAATATTTGGCCATATTCCACCCTTTCTTGGAGAGTGCATGTTAACAAAGTGTGAACACCCAGTGTTGGTTCACGGTAAAGTTATAAACAATGGTCAACTGTGGTAGAATCATTTACATCACAATTGCATGGCAGGATTACATTGTGACTTAAACTGAAATAAGAGGGAAGACAGGCAAGTTGGTAATAATAATTACATTAACTGGTTATTTCTTTTCTTTTTTTCTTTTTTTTTTCTCTTTTTTTTTTTTTTGTAAAGGAATGACTACTGTGCATAACAAAAAATGCTCTAAATTTCATTGTCCGAAACAAAGTCCTGAAAGGTGGAACGGAAATTTATTTTACCCAAGTAATCGTGGGCCACTGAGCAGCGCCAGATCGACATTGCTCTATCCCATTCTTGTTGAACATTTAACATGGTAGCAGCAAACTCCCATCTTTTTATAACGTCATTTGGTAAGACGCGGCCGGGGATAGAACCCACGACCTCCCAATTATGAGGCAAAGGCTCTATCCACTGAGCCAACAATCAGAAGTTATATCATAGCAAAGCGGGAACCTGAGAAGTCTTTACGCAAAGAATCAAGGGAGGAAATGAATCAATTGCTAATATTATGTCTGTGTTTCTTTCAGAATGAAGAAGAACCTCCTCAGAATGCTCCACCAGCAGAAGGTAGGAAAAAAACATCTTTGACTTGACATTGTTTTGTTTTTATCTTGTTGCATTGAATATCTATTCCTATTGCCAACCCTAACAAACTAATAATCATAATGATAGCTCAGATGTATGAAACACTCTTGTATTTGGAGGTATTTTGTTCCTAACCTGTTTGATGTGTTTGATCTTGTGGAAAGGCAATATTCTTCATTACCATGTGTGTAAGACTCGAATAACATCTTATCGTCAAAGCTGCACAGATTTCGCAAGTAACATTGATGCGGATCCCAGCTTCTGCTGACTATTCATGACTTTGCCAAAAGACTCGGTGATAAGCAGCAAATAGATGCAGACCTTTGATAACTCAAGAGAGACTCTTGAGAAATCTAGCCTTCTATGGTGTACGTGGAAACCTCCACTTTTAGATCAGAGCATTTCTCTCTGGCAGCCTACAAAAGGTTGTTCTGGATGGTATGAAGTCGAACCCAGCGAGTGTCACTTTTAGTGTACCCCAAGAGACTGTACTCTGTCTGCTTCTTTTCTTGGTCTACTTTAACAACCTTACCTGAATGTGTCTCCGCAGAAGTTAGTATGTTTGCGGATAACTCTTTTTCTCTCAAATCGCCAGCCGTTGTAGAGATCCTTCAAGAAAATCTCAAATCGCCTACAAGACTTGCAAACCAATTGGCGGATGTCCTTCAGTCAAGCAAAATATGAAGTTCTCTGAGTGACCAACAAAGTGAAAAACACCTTCTGTTTACCTTAGACACTCCATGGAACTGAATTTCCCACTGTAGACAATTTCAAGTACCTTGGGGTTTACATTAACTTAAAATTACTTAAAAACATGGCTGGTATAAGTCATATCAGGAGTAATTGTTATGAAAATCAGAATATGCAACATGGCACACTAGTTCACAGCACCGCACAAAAGTACGACAATACTCTATCCAGAGGACTGTACTTGTAGCGGAAGAAGAGATATGTGTAGAACTTGAGCAGTAGTTGATGCACTTATGTCTTGTTGTAAGGCAGTAATCTTCATTACCACTAGCAAAGGACGTCATAAAAGGTCTAACTACTGATGTACAACATCCACCAAGAACGTATTTTTCACAAAGGAGAATATCAATGAAATAATTGAAAAAAATAATATATGAAATGATATATTATCATGGGGGGCAAGGGGAGAGACATACATGTACATGTGAAGATGTGTTCCAAAGCCAGTGACAGGCCCTGAGTTTGTTTGTTTGTTTTTGTGTTGTTTTTTTTGTTTGTTTGTTTGTTTGTTTTCACTTCCATTTTCTAACCCTAAAATAAGGCTTAATGTATTCAGCTGAACTCCAGTAATCACAATAATATGTGAGCTCTTGGCATGTGCCAAGTGTAAAGATAGAAAGACATAAACAAGGGATTAAAGATATTTTTTATGCCTCCGCCACCGAAGGTGGTGCCGGAGGCATCATGTTTTCGGGTTGTCCGTCCGTCCGTACGTCCGTGATAACAAAATATCATATACATTTACTGATGATGTCGAATATAAATTTCAATTCAATTCAATATATAATGAAACAATCATTATACAAGATATATATTGAATATATTTCCAATTTGACATATTATCATATAAGATATATGTGAAATCATATCAAAGCATTATCCTAATTCTTTGTTTGCAATGGCAGAAGGGAACAGGCTGCGGTTCCATGGTTACAAAACACATGAGGGAACCAGAGGTTCACGGTTCACGTGACCAAATTAAAGAATTTCTACGAAACTTATTTGCCATAAATTCGGCTGCTAATACAAATAATAGTACCGAAAGGGGACATCCTTGTCTTATTCCCCTTTCAATTCGAAAACTTTCTGAAACCCAACCATTTATCATTACAGAGCTTGAAATATTGATATGACCCACTTTTGAAAATAAGTGCCAAAATTGAATAGTTTTAAACAAGTACATATAAAAGAAGTATCAATAACATCAAAGGCCTTGGTAAAATCTACCATCATGAGAGCACCAGATTGGTTGTTCTTTAACATACATTCAATTACATCTTTAGTGAGACGCACATTATGTGCAGCAAGACAACCTTTAATGTAACCAGTCTGGTTCTGATCTATTATCTTACCGATTACCTTATATAACCTGAATGCCAATACGGAGGCTATGACTTTGTAGTCCCAGTTTAATAAAGTGATTGGTCTCCAGTTTTTAAGTTCTAGACGGTCTCCTTTCTTATTATGATCATTTTCGACTGAGATATCTGAATAGTCAGAATCAGCTTGTTCAGAAAGGGCACACTAAAAAGAAAGGGACGATTCTACCGAAGAGGTACCAGCCACAGAAGTGAAGTTCGTGATCTTAGCTTGGCGTTTCGGACATTTGTCGTGCTCGTGAGGGACGTGATCTAAAGGCTCAGCAATAAAAGAAGGTGGGTCATCACTGTGTGCGTTGTCCACATCGCTAGGTGCAAAAGAATTGGTGTCATGATCAGCAGGATCAATGTGATCGGTATCACAAGAAGAGGGTCAAAGAAAACATGCAACAACATAAGTGTTACTGAAAGTGGGCATTTCAGCCATTCATTTCATTTCATTTTATATTTAATGCTGTAAATTTAATTATATTAGTGTTTGAATGTTGCATGTTTATAATGAATGGAAATAAATACAATACATTACAAAAAGGCAGACAAAAAGTTCTTCATGAGCAGATTACTTCTAACGTCGGAAAAATATGCACTCCATCTCTTTAAAAATACAAACGTTCTTGCACATTGAAGTAGTGGGCTACGTAAGAAGCACTTGCCATCCCCTGACCCTCTGTCTAGCGTCCGTGTTAATACCTTTTCGCATATTCTTGAATTGCGACCCGTGAAGTGACGCTTTTATGCTATTATAAAACATGCGAGGTAATATGCTTGAAAGAATGTGTAACAGTGACATTGCTGTTACAGTATTAAGAGCCTCATCCACTGCTTGGTGACAGTCCTTAGTTTTAGCTGCTGATCGACTTAAATCCTTAGAGCCTGCGTGGATGATCAGCATTGCTGGAGCAGGTTTAAACCGCAGCAGGCTCTGTAATTGTTGCGGGTTGTTGCGCAGCAACGATGCCCCTCCTCGCCCATACCAGGCCACCTCAAAACCTGTGAATCCCAGGTCCCGACAGCCCTTGAAAAAGCATGTTCACCAGCCCGCCTCACGAAACTTTCACCATACACCCAAACCCGGCGAGACGGGCACCGGGTGGAGCTTAAGCACTAAACGACTGGTTCGGCGTTCCCAGCGATACTGTAATATTGGCCGGCCCCGTCAGAGTCTGGGGTTCCTGACGCTCACGCCCTGTCTAAGTGCCCGGGTTGTGCCTCGTACTACGTCTGCTCGTCACCCTGGCTGAGTTATTGTTTTTACTCTTTCCTTTGACTTTGCGTCCTACCAACGCCTTGGACTTGCCCATCTTGTCAGACAAGTTTCAGTATATTGTCTATAAACTCGATAACTATTCTCCTTTGAATCAAGATTTCTTGCAACTCAGATACTTATTATACAGCTTTTAATCATGTGCAAGGAACAGCGATATTTGTGAAACTTATGTAGACCACCAGAATGTCTAATCTAGAGTAATAATTGTTCTCCAAGTAGTGGATGATAATATATTTCCTCCGCTTTCACAGTGACATCCAGTTTAAACATGTTATGTTCTTTATATTGAAGCGCCGTAGAAAAAAGTCAACCGAACTCAAAGGAGTAAAAACAGAGAATGATTAATTTATCCCTGAAATGCGCACCTGCAAAAAAAAATCATTTGTTTTCGAAGTCCGCTTCGGTATTACAACTGCGCGCTGCATATTGTTACTTCCCAAATACGCGTGAGAAGGCTTGCAGTTTGACCTAAATGTACATTACAAGAAATGCGCTTATGTTTGACATGCGCCGACTGGCTGAAAAATATCCTGTTATTGACGTGAAAATATTTAATCAAGGGGCGCGCTATGCGCATATTTCAGACCTACATCATTGCATTCTATTACAATTGAGTTTATTTTCTTAATACAAAAATAAACGTATTGTAACGAAATTGGTTTTGATTTATTATATTAGCGTATTCTGGTCGCAGAAATACTTCTGGTAGTATTAGGTGTGTAGTAATCGTTTATAGTGAATCGATAGTAGACGTCATTGGATTTTTTCACTGTTTTGGTAACGTTTGACTCTAACTATTGTTGTTGTTATGGTTATTAAGGTTATATTATGATTCCTTATGACAGGACAATTTATTTGATAGGTCATTTGTATTATTTGAAGTTGGATTTGGGAAGTTAGTATTTCTTAACTAGTATTAATAATTATAGTGAGACATACTAATATAGGGAATCGTTTCGAAATCGTTAGGCTCACGGAAGCTCATGGAGACTCGAAGGCTCACGGGTCCTCATAGAGGCGGGAGTCTCTCTGCCTGATATTCAGTCCGTGTAATTTGGAGCATGAAGTTAAGAGTTGGGATGTCTCAGATTGTCTACTTGCTGAGAGTGGTGACAGAGACTGGAATTACAATCAAAGATATGGATAAACCTTAATTTGGAATACTCAGTAGCTGTGTTCTCTTGCATTTAGAATCAATCCTCTAGAGTGCATTATGAGTATGCATGTTCAAGAGTGACTGGCATGGTAATGCGTACTGAACCTCAAGGACTGGAATGATAATGCGTATTGCGTACCAAGTTAGAGGCATGGTCTTGCGTAACTACGAGAGAGTAGATTCATACGTGTAGTCTTTCAGTGAAGCCCTACTGTTGGTGACAGTTGAAGTTATATTCCAGCCGTCAGCAACGGTCATATATTTTGACCAAAACGAACGGGGAGCCGAACCAGACACTGTCATCCTGACACACCAGCACCGTGGTTGTGGGGAGGCGAACCAGGACGTCGTTACAGTATTCTTAATGGGAACATCCCCATTATCTTTCTTTATCCTCGCTTTTTTCCCTCTCCTTCCGTATATGTTGGCTCATAAACGTAAAGTTATGGGTACGATCTATGATGTGTCTTAACCAAAGACTCGCAAATTGACTACAACATGCAGGATTTAAATATGGAATGAGTCAGAAGGACATTATCTGTTTGCAAACAAGGAGATGGTATTAAAAATCTATTAAAAACAGGTTTGCCATAGTAGGAATGAGGTGGAACTAATTCAGAATAGGTTTTTTGCTGACTGTGGACAGGCCAGGATTGAAAACATTGCAGGCTTAAAGTGAACAATCAATTTCACCTGATTTAACTTGAGACAAGATAAAGAGAAGATGGACATATCAGGGACTGTTTATTGTATTTAAGTAGTAATTTGGTCACAGCTATGAATTCTACCTTGGCCACAGCCTAATTCATGATATTTTAAAGAACATGCAAGCACGTTTTGAGAAGTATTATGATGTAACTATAAAGCCTTTACATGTAGATCTTGATACATGTATGTTTATTATCATTTTTTTTTTTCCAGAACAAAAGCTCTCTAAAAGTGCACTGAAGAACAAGAAGAAACGAGATGCTAAGAACAAAGGAAAACCAGTTTCTACAGTAAGCCCTATACAATTAATGTTGATAACTTTCTATTTTGATACTGTTCAACTTTAACTCACATTCTTTAAGCAGTATCTTTGACTACCCTGAGAGTACATGCATTTCCTTCTTCAACTCTTGAAATCGGGCTTGGAAATTTGTATTTCTTCTTTAAAATGGTCTTGAATGCTGTGTTGATGATTGTCATCATGCTGTGCATGTTCAATGCTAGAGCCCTGGCATAATTGAGTTTGCCATTACAAAGATTTGATTTGACAACAATAGGCCTACCATTGTGCAATCAATTGTGAGTCCTATTTATTAAAATTTGCCTCAAAATGTCCATGAACGTTTTATGAAGATCCAATTATAGTACAGTGTAAACTAATGTATTTCCCAATCTGTTAGAAGCCTGAAATGGCATGGTTTGGTGTGATTGTGGGGTACATTTGACACCATCCTTGGCAAATGCAAATGCCTTGTTATAACCGATGATGCATCTCAACTTCATGTATCTTCATACTTTTCTTTTGTCTCTCTCTAAATCTCAGGATAACCGATCTGCAGAGCAACGTTCTGCTCTAGCGACTGCCTCATTCATACTAACAGAGCCGACTCCAGCCCCAGCGGTAGGGGTAGATGTGGAGGCTGAAAAGAAGATTAAGAACCTGAGGAAGGTAAGAGATGTGTACTCAGCAAAGCACAGCTTTTGTGATACACCTAAAGCAATACAAACATTTGAAAGTGAGATATGTATGCAGAGATATTCTTTCTATAGTTTGGGGCACTCATCCAGGTACTTTCATTCATTAACAGCAATGAGTCTCCCTTCACACCTGATAAAAACATTGAGATTCTTGCATCATCATCAACTATTGGCTCATCTTACTGAAACATTCTGTCATATAAACCAACCAACTTATCCCTCTAATATATGAACTGTATATTAATATTTTATCATTCAAACCTGTCTAAATCAAACTCCAATCGATCAGTTGCTAAAGTCAAAGGTATTTTCAAGTCTTCCTTCTCTAATATAATGTAATTCTTCATAAGCTGAATATTTTCAAAGACAAAGCTGTCTTTAGTTCCAAACAGATTCAACTTACGCAGGTTTAGATAAAGTTTTTATGTTACTGATTTTTTTTTATTTTTTTTTTTTTAGTGGACAAAAACCAATTGTACAATCCAGCTCTGGTTGATATTAGTAATTTCCATTTTTTGTAAAAACATTTTATTGAGTTTAAAAAACACAATTGCTGTGTGAAGCATTCC
>CALNVZ010000674.1:5241886-5355514 GCA_940671915.1 Paracentrotus lividus | reverse complement strand
TTTTTTTTTTTTAGTGGACAAAAACCAATTGTACATCCAGCTCTGGTTGATATTAGTAATTTCCATTTTTTGTAAAAACATTTTATTGAGTTTAAAAAACACAATTGCTGTGTGAAGCATTCATAACCCTGATCTCTCTTCTGTTTAGAAACTGAAAGCAATAGAAAAGCTGAGGGAGCAGCAAGCAAGTGGCAAGGAACTAGAGAAGAATCAACTGGATAAACTGGGCACTGAAGCTGATCTTAGAAAAGAGCTTGCCAAGCTAGAGATACATTGACATGAGCTCCACCACCAACACAGCACCAAATTATATAACTGGGACTAAAAATGTGCGATAAAGTCTTTACACAAAGTCTGTAGCCATGCTCTTTATCTTTTTCTTTTTGCTGACTGAGTCAAATAGCTGCAGGGTAATTAATGATTCTGACTCTTTGATATGAGACTGACATGTCCATGTGAATTCAAACTAGTTCTAATGAGATGATCATGTTATCGGATATACAAATTTTTAGGCCATGCCCTGTGCCTAGTTATATGGTATTTCATATATTAGGCTTACAAGATACTGTAAAACCCCATCATTTTTGCGTGCATGTGATGATACTTTTGCAAATTTCACGAGGATGCAAGTTTCACAAAAGAAATGCCAGCGAAAATGTATGTCTACACGATGCATTGAATGCTAGTACAATACTGGACGAGTAAGTTGATGGTCGGGAATTTGCGAAAATTTTATTCTGCGAAAATGGTTGATGGCTATAATTCGCGAAAGTTTCATGTCATGAATGTTTCTTGTTTAACAGTTATCTCAATGTAGTCTTTGTACCTTCGTGCTTCATTTTGACAAGTACATTTTCACAAGAAAAATTGGGATAAAGGGCACTATAGACATTAAATTGCCGCTTTGACTAATGCCTGTTTGGTCTCACCCACATGGTCTAATTCCATTTCGTCTACAACTAGTTTGTCTAATTACCACTTTGTTTAAGTGCCAATTCAATAATTTTGTCTACTTCCCATTTCTCTAGTTTTAAGTTTGTCTAATGTCCACTTGGTCCAACATCACTTGGTCAATTCCTGTAAAATGTTGGTAATAGACAAAATACTCATTTTGGAATTAGACAGAAATGTAATTTGGCTATTAATCAAATTGGCAACTAGACCAAATGGTCATTAAACCAAGTTAGAATTGGATCAAGTGGCATTGGATAATCAGAGAATTGGACCAACTGCTGTTAGGCCATGTGGTTATATGTGACCCATCATATCAAAATCAGACACAAGTCGCCATAAAAGAGTCAAAGATTCCAACAAGACAATCCATTTTTAAAGGCTTTCCCTAATCATTTCTGTTCATTTTTTTTTTACAAAGCAAACAAGAAACATTGACAATTCAGGAAATCAAAAGAATATTTCCCCCTAAATAAGACAATTTTTATTATTTTTCTGATTTCCTCGACACTGTGCTGAATTTGCTCGGCGACTTGTGTCTGATTTGGATGTGATGCATCACATATTCCTAGACGACTTAAGAGTATCATTTTAAATGAGGGTAGGGAGGGGGAGTACAAACAGATGTTTTTAAAAGGTATGTAGCTGAACTTTAACCCTTTGAGCGCGGGCCTGTGAAATGCGATTGTTATCCCTGTGGCGGAGCGATTTTTTGTACACTGACAGTATTATAGAAATTTGTCATGTTTTGTACTTTCATTACTCCTTGCATCTAACTCGGTCATTTTCATGATTTGTAGTAAATATAAACATGAAAGGGCAGACATTTTTCTATCTAACACTGTAAGGCAAAGTCATCAAAACCAAATATAAGACGCGTTATTTTGTAAAGAAAAACAGTCATTTTGGCAGAAGTTCCGCTTTCTTCCTTTCCAGTAGATTCACAATGCAAAGTGCGTAATGCATGTACAGCACGCACGGTTCGATCGATGAGCCTACTGAATAGCACCTGAAAGGACGTCCTGTTTCTTTCAAATTATTTCTATAAAATGTGGATTAAAGATCATAGCGGCCGGCTTCGCAGCTCTGGACAATGGCACCTTTGACTAAGCACCATTCATTAAAAGCGCAGGTGTAAGTTTTGAAATAAAAGCGGGACGTTTAACTTATAATACCTACTGCATTAGGCATACTTTACATTTAATTACATCGTTATAGTTACAACAAACTAGTTCAAGCAAAATTCAGATAATCAACCCCTCTCATTATCGTGATAAGTATATATAACCTAGGGAGAATCGGAAATCGACAGGCTTAATCTCCATGCAACTAATGTTTCATATTTCTATAATAATGAACATTGTTTTAATCCCTTAACCTTTCTATTTCTCTCTCTTCTTCTCATTCTCAATCTTTATGTCTCATATTTCTCCTCTCGAGCTAGCTTTATTTGATTATTTTTTCCCCTCCGGACGCGTACGCCAAATGTTAAGATCGGGAATTCGTTTCTTATGTAAAAAAAATTATGGTAATGCTGAAATGAAGTGAATTTTTCTTGATTTTTTTCCACGTAACTAGTTTATTTCTTTAATGGATATTAAAAATGAATATATCCTTGTCCTATTCCTCAAGACTTTAGCCCCAAAAAGCTGGTGAAAAGCCGAAAAAGCTTGTCAATATATTAGAGAATTATCTCGGCTTCTGTAGAAGCCCGTCGTAGCAGACTGAACACCTCGCTCGGCTTCTGTAGAAGCCCGTCGCACTCAAAGGGTTAAAAAAGGTCATTAATCCTTGCAATTTGTTGATTAGGAAAGGACTGGTATCCATTGTTTACATTTGCTATTAACAGATGCCAATCTCATAGAACAGACATTTTGACCATTGCCCAAATGTTTTCTGTTCTTTGAAAAGTACTTTTTAAATTCAAAGTGTCATATTGAAAAATTAATCAAAACCATTTCGGAGAAACAGAGAGTCTGTCTCAGAATTTAGGGCGTACACTGAGTCATACTAAAACCACGGATTTAGACCATGGTCTAAATTTTGGTATTCACAAACCACCTGATTTAGACCATGTACTAACTAAACCACGTTTGTGAATTCGGACCATTGATGCCAGTATGAATAATGGTCAAATTAGAGAGAGATGGAGAAAGGGAAGGATATCATTACCTGTATCAAATGTTTGAATGATCATTTGCATGTTATGCTCTAGTGATTGCAGAAAGATATAAAATTGACATTAAGTTGCTCAATCAACTATAACTGTTAATACAGGAATGAACACAATTCCTAATCTTCATTAAATCAACGGCTATTGTCTTGTCTTTAATTTGATATACAATTTGGTTGATGTTACACATAGATTTTTTCTTTTGATAGAGGGACAAACCGAAATTTTAAAAGGATACATGTACTCATACCATGGGGTTTCTACACGCAAATGTAGTTATATGTAAGAAGAAATATGTTTGTGATTTACACTAGTCTTCCATTCTTATCTGTCTTGGAACTCTATGGCCTGAATTTAATGAATGCAGTACTATTATAGTTAGGGCTATCCAGTGTTTTGCATGTCATAATCTTTGTTTATGGATTATCTTGATTATGAACCCTAGACAATTCACTTTTTACCATGATGCAAGGTGGAAAGGATGGATTAATGAGATAGACCGTCTGGAATAGTACTGCTTTCTTGAATTCGGGACATGATGTATGAATTTATATTAATGAGATAGACCTGCGTTCTTGACATGATGTATGAATTTATATTAAGAAGATAGACCGTCTGGAATAGTACTGTGTTCTTGAATTAGGGACATGATGTATGAATTCATATTTCAAAATAAACACAACACAAAAAGAAATTCAGATATCAATAATTTTTTAACCAGGAGGAGTTAAAAAATCTTATTATATGTCCTTGTAGGTAATTTTATAAGCTACTAAGTGAGCGATTTTTAGGTAAATTCATTATGTCATGCTTTAGTGAGCAATGGTTGAAGGCAAAAATATAATTTTTGAAGTTCACAAGCCGATTATCAAAAAGTGAAATAAATGATTTCAGAACAATATTCAGATTTTTCAAAATCACACTTGTAAAAAGGATGTCTTATGCGTGCCCTATCATACAAAATGAGCTCATGGCGACTAATCAGACCAGGTGGGGAAAAAAACACAGATTAAACCTCAACTCTGGAAAAATCAAAGAGTTTTTCAAAGCCCTGTATATGGCCATGTGTCATGAATTGGGTGCAAAATGTGTTGCACTTCCAAATATTTGTAAAAATGTACATTGTCGCACTCAAATAACTCTAGTTTCTCAATGGTAGGTCAGACCTGTATAAAGATATACATGTACCGTATATTTATTGAAAGCTGAGATTGTAAGGAACATGATTAACATATTTTTTTGTCTGTACATGGTGCGTTGTCATGAAAGCTATTATTATAGAGGGTGCTACAAGAAAAATGATTTAAAAAGTTCCCCAACTTCACTAGCGATTTATTTCATTTTCTTTGGACCAAATTAAATAAATCAACTTTAGATTGTGTTAATGAGACCCTATTTCTAAAAGATATAAACTTGTAATACAAAATAATCTTTTTCCAAACGCGCTGCATGGTGTATAGGGAAAAAGGGGAAAACAGTGCAAAAAATTGCAGAAATCATTTCTTCTACATGTGGGCCCGTATTCATAAAACCCTCATAAGATACTTGCCTAGTAGGCCTTAATTGTAAGATAAATCCCCTTCTTTCAGAAACACACTAATTTAATATAAAGGGAACAGCACAATAGATCATAACTTGCTTGAGTAAATACAAGTGTTTAATTATTCTATAGTCACTCTGATAAACATGTATGACCAAAACATTTGGACTGCCCTGCAAATATGTACACAAACATCCCCTATCAATACATTGAACCATCTTTGTTCATGCAAACTATTCTGCATAAATAATGAGGTTCTGTCTATCAACATTTCAAATGTGTTTTTCTCCCACTAATTATCTATTTAACCATATCTTCAGTGGTCGATCTTTGTGGGGTGGGACAAAAGACCTGCCCCAGGCCCTCCCCCAGGCCCTCCCCAGGCCCTCCCCTCCTAGATGATGAGCGATCTTACTAAAGAGCACAGAGGCATTGGACCCCCACTTCTTGTTTGAATTCATTTTAGGGTGGGTTATATGATGTTTTTCACTTTTGGGGGGAAGGTATAGATAGAGCACTAGCCTCTTTTAATTAATTGTTATTATTGTTATTTTTTATTATTATTATTTGTTTGCTTCTCAGATATTTTTTTAAGGCGAAAATGATGTTCTTGTCAAAAATTAGATTTGTTTTTCAGCTTATCTGGGGGGAAAAATATATATACTAAAACAAGTGGAATGTAGGCCCCCTCATTGCCCCTGCATTCATGGAGTTTTTCATCATTAAAGACCTCAAGTACATTCCTATTAACCCGAAAAATCTGCTCCGTTCGTGAGCATCTACAGAGCTCTGCTAATTCTAAGGCCCATCTCGCCATCATGGAAAATTGCAAAGAAAAATTCAGCAAGTAGAATACTCGTACATTGCTATTCACAAAATCTTACCTAGAACCTCAGTAAGTAGTTGATATGACATATTGGTCATATATGGATAGCAATTGTGCAGAATACAATAAAAGAATGTGAATATAATATATTGAATACAGATACGGAGAATCTAGACATCTGTTTTAGTCTTGAGCATATATTGGTGGTGCGACTGCTTACACCGTTGCGATTATGTGCAACATATATTGTGACCAAATGATCTCAAACGATCGCAAGAGCAATTGTGAAAGCCCCTTACTGATGTGTTGGCTCAGTGTTGGCTCAGCGTCCGCCTCATAATCGGGAGGTCATGGGTTCGAGCCCCGGCCGCGTCATACCAAAAGACGTTAAAAAATGGTAGTTGCTGCTTCCCTGTTTGGCGTTCAACAAGAGGGGGATAGAGCAATGTCCTTCAGGCGCTGCTCAGCGGCTGCCGGGCCCACGAGAAAAGGGGCAAAATAAATATCCGTTTCGGACAATAAAATTTGGAGCATTACTAGTAGAGGACCAGCGTATAGACCCCGTGGGTATTTTTTGGGAACAAAGGTTTGAAAGTGATTTTGAGTTGCTTATAGGTCACTAATCAAAATTAGCTTGGTTAAGTCCCCTGCTAACCCCCGGCAACTCTCTTGTAGGGGTCAAATAAGGTCAAATTGGGGCCAATAGGGGGTCAAATTTTTAAAAATGCTCATATAGTATCAAAGACCAGTGCAAATTGTTTGCTCTTTCTCACTGAACAAAAAAGTGTACAGGATCATATACCAAGACCTGCCAGTAAGAAGTTATGGCGGGAAAAGTCAAAAGGTCAACGAACTTTCACATGAAGGCATATAAGCCTATACAAGCTAAAATTGTTAGGATCGACAAATTTTCGTGTTTTTTTTGGTCTATTGATACTTATTATCGCTAAGAAAGTTAATTGAGACTATTTCTACATAAGATAATCATGATCAGTGCATATATGGGGTCAAACTAAGGTCATTTAGGGTCAACTAGTTTACTTGGATCAAAATATGGTAAAGAGTTAAAACGGCTCAATTTTTTGTGGTTTTGTCAAGTTTGGCATAAATAGCTGATTAAAACTAACAGGAGTTTGTATTTCTAATCCAGAAACCACATTTAATAAATGTAAGGGGTCATGCATGGTCAAAGGGTCAAAATGTTACATTGACCTATAGAGATACTGTGCGGTAATATGTACACTAGAACCGTTGAGCGCATGAACTTCAAATTTAAAAAGCAGTATTAACATCATAAGAAAGAATGTTTAATTTGATCAATAGAAAGAAGGTGAAGGTCAAGGTCACCTGGTCAACTTATGAAATTCCAGGTATTTACCACGTTATTGCATTATTTAAGGAAAAAGTTTGATCTTGATGATGAAATATATTCATCAGATGCCAATCTCAGACAATTTTTAAGCGTACAGGATCATTATTACCGGTACCTGACCTCCAAGTAAGAAGTTACGATGGGAAAAGTCAAAAGGTCAACAAAACTTTCACATGAAGGCATTATAGGCTTTCACAAGCTAAAATTGCCTTGGAATTCTGTGTCGTTTGTATCTATATCTATTTTGATTAAGAAAATTAATTGAGACTAGGTTTACCAACATAAGAAGATCATATTCAGTAGATACATGTATAAGGGGTCATTTTTTGTCACACTGTTATAGTTGTGTTGTAAACAGATGATTAAAACTAATAGAGTGTGTTTCTTATCCAAAACTACGTTCAATAAATGTATTCAAAATGGTCATGGTATGGTCAAAGGGTAAATCGATCATTTAGGTCCAAATTTCACATTTGACGTAATAACTGATGTGCACTTAGCTCTTATTGATTGTAGAGTATTTGGAATATGAAAATTCAATTTGATGATAATGTACCATATTATCCTATAGAAGGATGATCTATTTGAGTTTTAAGAGAATGTATATCAAAGGTCAAAGGTCACATATTCAAGTTATGACATTCAAGAAAAGCTTTGAACTTCAACCTTTTATGATATCACGATTATAAGGAGATGATCTGGCAGATAGGCAGATGATCTGATGAGATTTTGTTAAAGGGTATGTCAAAAGTATGATTTACATGACTATTCTGGAAGCTTTTAACGATCAGTGATGTTATCATTTTATTATATCAACATAATTGGTTAGAGAACGAGACAGATTTTCACAAATAAAAATTGAGGTCCAGTAAAAGTCTAAAACAAGATTAAAGATCGGTGAATAGACCCAACAAAGACGCACTTCTTGTGCATTGATCAGACGTTTAATAAAAGCTCTCATGCAGTTTTAAAAAAAAAGTAATTTTAGACATAAACCTCTGGGTAACTTGAAAATTTTACCAATACACCAGCTCAATATAATGAGATTCTTTTATGGTGACATCATCGTAGTTTCATACAGTGTCCCCAAAAATTATTTGTTACACTTGGAAAAAATGTATTTATTTAAATCGATGCTGGTTTGAAATTTTAATTACTATTTATATCAAATGGTAGGTAATGTCACTAATCACCTAAACACTAAATCTCAAACGTTTCCGTCAAGTCTCGAAGTTCTAGGCCGCCATTTGCAAATTTTCATGGCCCAAAATTATTTGTACACTTTAAGAAGATGGGTTTTTTGAGGAGTGTTTACAATTTTTGGGGGTCTTCTTTGCCTTCCAGGACAGAAATCAACCACCTTGGCATACTGTTGAACCAATGTAGGCACTCATTTCACGGCCAATACCATTCCAAGTTCGCTGGAGCGTGTCCTTGGAGCTGCTGGATGTTGGATGGTCAATCTTGAGGGCGCTTGTCGCTTCAGATGACCTGTCATGTGCTAAATGGGGATTAAATCTGGGCTCTGAGGTGCTCTTTCTTGCAGCTTAACATGTTTCTGTTGCAATATTGCTTTAAAATGGTTTGCTGCGTACTTGGGGTCATTGTTATGTTGGACCGTAAATTGACGATCATTCAGCCATGAAGCAGAAGGGAGCATCTGAGCCATTCTGAGGGGCAATAATATCCTCATGGCTTCAGCATTCATGATGCCATGTTATGGAATTTATCTCTTCAACTCTACTGGCTGCCATACAACTCCAAATCATGAAACATCCTCCTCTGTGCTTCACTGTTGGCTCCAAGCATGACTGAATGAAATCTTCCTACAAGACACACATGGTCCCGTGCATCATATCAATCAGTTTTGCACTAATTAGTACTTAGAACAGAGTTCTAGAACTCTGCAGGCTTGGTCACATGTTGATTTGCAAAAGCATGATGCTTCTTTGTTACTGTCCCTTAATTGGCTTCTTTCTTGCCAATTATTCCACTTATATTATGTAGCCATTTAGCCTGTTGCAGACACTCTTGAGGGCATCAGTCATTCCTCAGCCTCTGGGGCCTTGGATGCAATTTTCTTTGTCACAATTTGCAATATTTCATTGCTTACTGTCTGTCTATCAATATCATCATGAAAACTGATGTCCATGAGACTATTTTTGCCTCTTAGAGGCTTCCACTTGCGTAAAAGTTGATTGGTTTTCAAGTTGTGTTCCAACATGACAGGGACCCCAAGCACGCAGCGAATAATATTAAAGCATTATTTTAGAAGAAACTTGTAAGAAGCTAGAAAAGACACCTTAGATCCCAGATTTAATCCCATTTAGCACATGACAGGTCATCTGAAGCACAGCGCCCTCAAGACTCGCCATCAAACCCCAGCAGCTCCAGGACACGCTCCAGCGAACTTGGAAGGTATTGGCCATGAAATGAGTGCTATATTGGTCGACAGTATGCCAAGGAGGTTGATTGACTGCCCTGGAAGCCAAAGAAGGCCCCAAAAATTTTAAAACACTCCTTAAAACCCATCTTCTGAAGTGTACAAATAATTTTTGGGCCATGAAAATTGCAAGTGGCGGCCTAGAACTCCCGAGACTGACGGAACATTTGAGATTTTGGGTTCAGGTGATGGTGACATTACCTACCATCTGATATAAAGAGTAATTGAAATTTCAAACCAGCATCGATTTAAATAATTTAATTTTTTCAAAGTGTACAAATAATTTTTGGGGACACTGTATCTCAAATAGTTTTGGGGATACTTCATAATGGGGCAGGTATTTCCTTCTAGGTTTAATTCTTTGACCCTTGACCTTTGACCTTAATTAAAGAAAATGTATGAAGTTGACATTAATCAAGCTTTTTCTAAAACTATTGTAATAATGAGGTAAATACTGGAATTTCATAAGTTGACCTTGTGACCCTTGACCTTTCACCATACACTCTATAAGATCAAATTAGATTGTCTTCATATTATGGCACGTACTACTTTTAAATTTGAAGTTCATGGCTTAAGGGGTTCTAGTGTACATATTGCAGCGCAAGATCTCTAGGTCTATGTAACATTTTGACCCGAAATGATCGATAGACCTTTGACCATATGTGACCCTTACATTTATTAAATGTGGTTTCTGGAATAGAAATACAAATCTATTAGTTTTGATCATCTTTTTATACATAACTGGACATACCACACAAAATTGAGCCGTTTTAACTTTTTACCATATTTTGATCCTAAATTGACTAATTTGACCCCAAATGACCTTAGTTTGACCCTTATATGCACTGATCATGATTTTCTTTCTATTTTGTAGAAATATTCTCAATTAACTTTCTTAGCGATAATAAAGTATCAATAGAACAAAAAACACGAAAATTTGTCGCATCCTAACAATTTTTAGCTTGTATAGGCCTTATATGCCTTCATGTGAAAGTTCGTTGACCTTTTGACTTTTCCCGCCATAACTTCTTACTGGCAGGTCTTGGGTATATGATCCTGTACACTTTTTTGTTCAGTAGAAAGAGACAAACGATTTGCACTGTCTTTTGATACTATATGAGATTTTTAAAATTTGACCCCCTATTGGCCCCAATTTGACCTTATTTTGACCCCTACAAGAGTTGCCGGGGGTTAGCAGGGACTAACCAAGCTTAATTTTGATTAGTGACCTATAACCAACTCAAAATCACTTTCAAACCTTTGTTCCCAAAAAATACCCACGGGGTCTATACGCTGGTCCTCTACTATACTGTGCATTTCTTGGTTACACCTCGTAATTCCGAAGGTCTGTCATTCCGAAAAAAAAAGTAAAATGCCTATACCTCGATTTTTGTTTACCCGAAAATAAAAAAGGATTCGTTAATCCGAACATTTGTAGCGTTATTCCGAAGGTTCGTTACAGAGCTACCAAGTCTCACGCATCTTGCGTGAGAATCACGCATTTCGGGTCCGTCTCACGATCTCACGCAGAACACCCCATTTCTCACGCAAAATGAGAAAAAGTAGCATTATTATAGATTTTTTATCATTTTGGAGTCTCAAAACCCTAAATATCGGCAGTTTTGTCGCGCATCGTACCTGCGAGTGCGATGTTTTCAAGCAGGCGATCGTTATATGCAAGACAGCTGAGCTACGTGAAACATGTGTAGCGTGCGCGCGCCTTTATGTACAAATTACTACTGCGCGCGCGCATATGTGGTAACGCGCGCCGCGTGCGCACTGCTTTCAAACACGATATGAATGATCTCACGCAAATTTTGTTTTTCAACTTGGCATCTCTGTTCGTTAATCCGAAAACGAAATAGGGTTTGTGATTCCGAAACTGAAATAATAATTAATAATTAATTCCGCAATTGTATCCGCCCCGTCTTTATTTCATGAAGAAGTTATTTCGAAACATTATCGGCGGCGAGTTCTTCCGATGAAGAATAAGTTTCGCTACTAAAACTGGGCCTTTATCACTCCATAACTAAATAATTAATTCCGATGGGGATTTTAATTCAGTAATAGCTAGCCTGTTATATTACAAAGGTACTAGACAACGACATTCTAATATCAAAGTCAGCGACATGCTATCAATGCTTATTGAAGAATATGACTTGGTTGATGTTTGGAAATACTATCATCCTACACTAAGACAATATACTAGACATCAAAAAACACCTCACGTATTGCCTAGGTTTGATTATATTTTTGTATCAGGTATTTTTTTTTAAATAGTTGTGTAAAGTCAAAGATTCTTTCTGGAATTCATTCAGACCACTCAGTTGTCATTATCCAGTTGAAAGCGAGGTAGAAGTTATTGGAAACTTAATTGTTCTCTTTTACACCATGATGCAGACTTTCAGAGTTTATCAAGTTACTAAAGGACGAAATAAATCAATTTAAACATATTCATAAGGATTCAGAATGCAATCCAAACACACTATGTGACTCCCTGAAATGTATTTTAACTGGGGTTAGCATTGAATATTCTTTTCAGAAGAAAAAGGAGAGAATAAGAGAAAAAGAGCAGCTATTAAATTATATAGAAAAGGTTAGATTACAATAAAGTAATGATTCATCTGCTGATAAACCTCATGTGCTGAGATCAGAAGAACTTGAAGATAAATTAAACAAAATTTATGATTTTGAAGTTAAAGGATAAAAAAAAAGATCAAGGGTAAGATGGTAAGAAGAAGGTGAAAAGGTACTAAATATTTTTGTTACTTAAAAAATAGATCATGGCAAAAGAAAACAATAACTAGAATTAAGGATGCAAATGACAGTATGACTTCGAAGAAATTCAATTATTCTATTGTAATTTATATTCTAATTTTGGTAGAGATGTACAAAATGATGTTTTCAATGAAGATCTGTTTGATGATCTAGATCTACCCAAGTTATCTGAGGATGAAAAGAACATTTTAGATAATCCTTTAACAAAACAAGAATTATCTGTGTCTCAGAGAAATGGTGTTATAACTCTTCTTCCAAAGAAGGATAAGGTTCCTTTGTTATTAAAAAAATCATCGGCCGATTAGGGTAAATTTGGGTAAGTGGGACACTTAAGCGTTTACGTAAGCATTACAAAAAAATAGGATACTCAATAAAGCAATCATATACCTCATTTTGAAGATTTACTTCAATAGAACTATACATTTGCCTACCATTGCTATTTGACCTCAAATCGCCGCAAACCGAAATTAACAACCGGAAGATAATTTTTGCCCTATCATTCGCCTATTTACCCCCCACCCCCATTGAATAGCGCCCTCCATTGACGAGGATGCGCCGAAAGCGATCCTATACACTTCCTCTAATCTCTTCGCCTCCGTCGAGATAAGTCGTGTATTTTTGCCCGCGCCAAAAATAGCGTGTTTTTCTCCCTTTTGGGACTTCCTTGCGGTGTTTTGCGAGGTTATTTTGCTCAGGATAATCTTTTTGAGTATTCTGAGCTTCCTTTTTGGTCTGGTCTTTTGGTTTTACCGAGATTTGATAGTTATTTTTTTCTCTCGGTGATCGTTTATGTTCACGCTCTCTCTTCCCGTAGACTTCGTACGTTCATTTACTGCGTGTATGTTTTACGTGTCGTGGTTTACGTTTGAGTGTTGTGTGTGTTGCGGCGCACAGAGTTTTTGTGCTCCGCTTTTTTGATAGACCCGCCTATTTACCCCCTTTTTGTGTATTAACACCTTTCTCTCTCTTTATTTTACAGATTCATTGTCTAATTTTCTTCTCGCGCTCGACTCCATCATTCATATGAAGGAAGCGGGGAAGAAATTAGCGAGCAAGCGTGTGTTTTTCTCTTCGGAGAATCCCCCCTTGCGGGGTGAGAGGCTTGTCGTTCGAGGAGGCTTTGGACGCTGTCCTTCCGCCTTCTTCTCCACCTCGAACTTCGGTGAGTATTTTTGGGTCGAACACCGGCGGACAAAACCTAGCTGCTCGGGCTTCGTCGGTCCCTCAGAGTACGGGACCGCTGTATGACCGGCAGGATTGGCGGCGTCAGGACGATGACGATTACGGCCTCGCGCCGGATCCGATAGTCCTTTGCCACGTTCGATCAACGGGAGATCTAAAACGTTTATACATCGGTTTCACAACCGGTGACCGGTTCTCTGGTTAATTCAGTACTGGCTGAAGGCGCCGGGTTCATTTCTCTCACGGTGCCGATCCCATTGTGCCTCTGGCTTCGCCTGGCATAACCGGATCGAGCTCGGTTTCTATATCGAGTTTGTCCGGACCGGATATCGGCGCCGTACCTTAACTGAGGTAAATCGGATCCGCGAGTCGGTTTCCGTACCGGTTTTGGGGTTGAGTACCGTTCAGACGGACCTATATCCTCGATAGTAGGCCGCTTGTCGGTTACTCACTAGCCCGGATGACATGTCCAGAGCCTTCGCTCTGTTACTGTCGGCGGATATCCGGCAGAACGGGACGTTCCCGACCATATCCGGTCGCCCACCTTTGGTGGGGGGGGGTCCGTCTCTCTCCGTTTTCATACGGACATCGGCACGTTCCCTTAACTGAGGTAAATCGGATCCGCAAGTCGGTTTCCGTACCGGTTTTGGGAGTGTATACCGTCAAATGCGGACCTGTATCCTCGGATAGTAGGCCGCACGTTGGTTCCTCACTAGCGCTGGCTGACACGTTCAAAGCCGTCGCTTTGTTACTTGTCGGCGGATATCCGGCAGAGCGGGACGTCCCGGACCATAATCCGGTCGCCCACCTTTGGTGGGGGGGGGGGGTCTGTCTCTCTCCTTTTTCATACGGATATCGGCGCCGTTCCCTTAACTGAGGTAATTCGGATCCGCAGGTCGTTTTCCGTACCGGGTTTTGGGAGTGTATACCGTCCAATGCGGACCTGTATCCTCTGATAGTAGGCCGCACATTGGTTCCTCACTAGCGCGGCTGACACGTCCAAAGCCGTCGCTTTGTTTTCTTGTCAGCGGGTATCCGGTAAAGCGGGATGTCTCTCTCTCCGGTTTTATTCTCGGATGTGTGTCCCCTTCCTTTTCGGATACTACGTCGTTGAGGCGTGAAGTTTTTTTCGGATCCCGTTCCGTTTTCTTTTCGGAACCAGGGTCCGTTATAGCGGGCGTTTCTTTTTGAAGCCTACACCCCGTCTTCCAAGTCGTTTTCCTTTCGGATCGGCACCGCATCTGAGGCGGGCCCTTCCGTAGTGAAGCGTCGTAGACTTGCTTTTCCGGATCCCGATCCGGTTCCCGCGGGTCAGTGCCCCTTTACAGGCGGGCACTTCGGTTTCAAGAGCGACTTCGTTCGTTGCCGAATCCGGATCCGGTTTTTCGATAGGAACCTGTCCCCCTCAGGTTGGACACTTCTTTTCGGGTAGACATCAACTCTCGGATGCCATTCGGGTAGTTGGGGTAACCTCGGAGTTTCGCAAGTTGTTTAAGCGTTACGTCACCACTTCCGATTCACCTCTATGGATGGTTCCCTCCCTCCTTGTGAGGAGTTGGATGCTTCCTCGTCAGACGATGAGATCTTTTCGGTGGTGGATTCTCACGACTCATGTTGAATCTCATCTGACTCCCTTGTACCGCCTTTCGGTTTTGGTTGATACGCGGGATCTCTCCCGGGTTAAACTACTTCGTTGGATATTTTGTCTGACAAAAGTTGTACCTGAAGTCTTTGTAGAGCTTCCTGTGACGAAACGAGTCACAGGCTTATTCCTTTCTTTCGTTCCAGAGGTCGGAAGTGACCCCTGAAACTTCGAGAGGGGCTTTAAGTTTCTTTTCGTGTTAGGTCGAAAGTTTTACGTCCTTTCAGCTTTGAGTACAGGATTACCTTTTGTAATCTGACTATCCGATTTTGACTTCATCCACGAGTTGGGCCTTTCTCCGCCAGTTTCGGGTCGAGAATTCCCTGGCCCCTAGAGAATTTTGTGGCTACATCCTCCTTGTTGGATGATGCCCGTAGAGTTCATATGCTTGAAGACTCTTCATTTCAAGCAATCCCTCATCCCGGATATTGGTCAGGAGTTTGACGTGACTCCCCCTTCCTTTACGGGTGCAACTTGGCAGACGTTTTGCAATTTGAAGTTGACTCACGTAGAAGGCCCAGGAATTGTCTACATTTCTTAGAGATGTTCGTCAGGCCCCATCGTCTTTTAGGTCTGTTTTACCTGGCTTCTTCAAAGCTCCTCCTTTCAGGAAGGGCAAGAAGAAGAAGGACAAGAGGGTTTTCCGTTCCTGCTCGGTCGGCCTTGGCTGCTCCTACTCAGGATCGTAGGGTAACCGTCTTTCTCCTGATTCTTATGATCGTCTAGTGCTTTTCAAAACCAGTCTCCTCGTCGAGGACGTGGAGGTGGTAGGGGCTTTTCCCGAGGCTTCGCGAAGTCATGCGCCTTTTCGTCGGGACGGGAAGCTTTTTCCAGATGACTTCCCGAGTTCGCTTGGAGATCGGTGGGTGATCCGACTTCGGAGGTTTCTTCCGACTTGGAAGTCGATCACGTCGATGTCTTTTGTCCTCGCCGTGATCAAGAACGGTCTTCGGACATTTCTAGTAGAGCCCTTTCCGAGGGGTTTTATCCGAAATCGATCACCGCCACATTAGATCCTTTTCAGGAACTTATTTCGCAGACGGACGGGTGAGGGATCACGACTTTCTGTGTCTCTCCCCCGTTTTTGTGATCCCACAATCGTTCAGGCTCGCTCAGGATGATCCTCATTATGAAGAGGATCAACAGGCACATCGCAAAGTCACTTTTCAAGATGGACCCTTTCGCTCTATTCTTCCTGCTCTCGTCAGGTCGACTTTGCGGTGTCTCTCGACCTGAACGATGCCTTTTTCCACATCCCAATAGACCCTTCGTCGAGGGATCTTTGGGATTGTGCTATAGGAAAGGACTCTTTTCGCTTCAAAGCCCTTCTTTTGGTCTTTGTCCCGCTCCCAGAGTCTTCACCAGGGTGTTTTCGGCGTTTGATGTCTTTCCTCAGAGGCAAGGACCTTCGGATTTTAGCTTTCTTGGACGATTGGCTTCTCGTCGCCCTTTCGGAGGTCCTGCTTTCACACCATTTTTCGATGTTAGTGAAAACGACCGAGATTTTGGGATTCATGATCAACTGGTCCAATTCGGATTTAGTTCCCTCCCGAACTCCGATCTACTTGGAGGCCCAGTTAGATATCAAGAATCAACTGGCTCGGCCGAGCCTTGAGAGGATTGAAGCTCTGGTCAGTCTTATCAGGTCCCTCCTGAGCATGCGGAGGTTCGAGCCGAGGTTTGTTTGAGATGGCTGGGGTTTTTAGCCACGCCTGGTGGACTTCTTGCCATTTTGTCGTCTCTTTATGAGACCTTTCCGGCTGCATCTCCTGAAGTTTTTCAGGCCGAACCTCAGCTCCCCTCTGGTCTGGTTTTTCTTTGACGGTAGAGATCAAGAAGCTTCTCTCTCCGTGGACGAACCGTACCTTCTTCAGGAGAAAGAGATTCAAAGACCCTCTTCACTCGATTACAGTGACCACGAACGAGTCTCTTCGAGGTTGGGGGGGGGGCCATTGTCAAGGTCGGATGGTTTCCGGATCTTGGGTCCTCCGAGGCCGCTGCCTCACTTTAACTTTCTGGAACTTTGTCGTTTCTGTTTATCCTTCAACGTTTTCCGCGGCCTTTTTGTGGGCCGTCGGTGTTGATTCTTACGGACAACACCTCTCTGAAGGCCTACATCAACAAACAAGGAGGGACACACTCTTTGGAGTTGATCGAGGTAGCGTTCCTCCTTTGGGAATGGTGCAATCGGGAGAAGATCGTCCCGGTTGCCTCCCACTCTCCAGGGGAGGACTTTCTTGTTAGCAGACTTTCTATCCCTGGACAACAGACTTCCTCGGCTTTACTCCCGAGTCAGGGAGACTTCTGCTTCTTTTTGGACACGTTTCCCTCTTCTCTGGAAGGGTTGGAAGACTTTCGCTTTTCCACCATTCAAGTTGATCCCTCTTTCTCAGGAAGTTCAGGGAGAGATCAGACAACGGTGGTCTTGATTGCTCTCTACTGGCCGGTTCGGACCGGGTTTTCAGGATCTTTTTGCTCCTGTTACAGGAAAACCGCTGCCCCTTCAGGCCGTACCGGACTTATTTTCTCTCCTTCGTCGGGGCTCTACATGCGAATCTATCGCCCCTTCTTTTAACTGCTTGGCCTCTTTCGGCCAGACGGCTAGGGATGATGGCTTTTCAGACCGAGCAGCTGAGCTGCTAGTTGGAAGTAGACTGAGGTCGACTAGGATTGTATTCTTTTCGCGCCTTGGGGCTTTCCTGGCCTGGTACGAACCTCTTGCAGGGTTCCCAGATAGGCTCCTTTGCCTCTTATTGCCGATTTCCTTATTTCTCCAGCCTGGAGTTCTCCATAACTTTTGGAGGCTTTGTCTAAGCCACCGTTCGAGCCTTTTTACTCGATTTCCTGTTAAATCAGTCCTTTAAGACTAGTTTCTCCTAGCAATAGTCTCTGGGCAAAGGAGGAGTTTCGCTACACGTTCTCTCAATATCACCTGGTCATATTCGTTGGGAGAGATATGTGGTTCGTCTGATTCCTTTCACATCCTTCATAGCTTAGAACCAAACAAGCCTCGTCGGACTCTATCGAGTTCTTCAGTCGTCCTCTGACAGGGTTCTCATCTTTCAGAAAAGACATTTTCTAGTGCCCGTCAGGGCCCTCTTTGTTCGTCAATAGACTGAGAATCTTCGCACATCTTCACAGCTATTTGTTATTTCCCGTAACACCCCATAAAGGGGTTTTCTAGAGATATGTTATCCCGGTGGTTAGTCTCCGCAATCAAGACTGCGGGGGTGAAGGCCCTTGTAGAGGGAACTTCTCCCAAGGTCCTTCAGACCAGGAACATCAGCTCCTCTTGGGCCCTATTTACTAGGGTAGTGGTGGAAGATATTTGCAAGGCGGCCTTTTTGGCGTTCTGCAAATTCTTTCACCTCCTTTTACCTGAATGGAATTGCTGCTAGTGAGGGTGTTTTTCCTCCACGCGCACCTCTCAAAGCAGCGGCGTCCTCCATAGTTTCTTAACCGTTATAGTTGCCCTCCCGACTTTTGTCGGTGCTGGTCGTAGCAATGGTAGGCAAATGTATAGTTCTATTGAAGTAAATCATAAAATTACAATCTAATTTTATTATTTACGATATAGAATATAACATTCTGCCTACAATCCCTCCTCCGTCCCCTTTCCGTTGCAACATACGGAAGTTCTTTGGGGCGATAGAGTTAGAGGAAGTGTATAGGATCGCTTTCGGCCGCATCCCTCGTCAATGGAGGGGCGCTATTCAATGGGGGGTGGGGGTAAATAGGCGAATGATAGGGCAAAAATTTCGGTGTAAATTTCGGTTTGCGGCGATTGAGTCAAATAGCAATGGTAGGCAAATGTATATTTCTATATCGTAAATAATAAAATTAGATTGTAATTTTTATGTTTATTTAGATATAAACATTTTATAAATGTTTTGGTTACAATTTCCGCCAAATGAAGGTTAATTAGGTGACATTACCACTCCATTGTCCCACTAACCCCGTCAAGTTGGGGTAAGTGGGACAGCATAATACATGGCATAAAATGTGGTTTAAAAGTAAGAAACAAAGATATCGTAAGAACTGATTGCCAAACTATTTTCTCAATTAACATTGTCACGACTCATTATTATTTTTTCCTGTACACATTTCAAGTGATGATAAATACGTTTTTTTTTTAAACAAATCAAAGCTCAAGAGCACTTTTTAGATCTGTGATTCTGTAAACAAAGCAAGCATTTCCTTCGTCCTTTACCCCCTTTTTGTATGAAAGAAAACAAAAGATACAGTATTAACAATTTTTTTAAAAGAACTTATTTCTTTCCCGTATTACAACTTTAAAAATACTAAAGTTTTAAAGTCTGCATAATTCAACAATATCAGTGCCCCGTGTAATAAAATCCGTGGGACACTTGAAAATTGCTTTAAGTCTTTTGTTTAAATCTTATTTCATATATCATTTTCTAGTTTAAGATTTGTTTTGTGAACAATTTCAATGCCACGGTACCCCTAAAACAAAAGGGATCTGGGAAACACAAAGACAAGTTTGCATACGTGTGTATTTTCAAAATTAGCTAGGTGGCAATCGTTTTATGTCAAAACGTGAGATGTTACAGATATTTAACCATTATTTTTCCGATAACTGTCAATTTTTCCCAAACAGGCATGCAATTTGTTGCTAGATGTATGTTTATTCACGCTAAAATAGTTCCTCCACTAAGGCAGGTCTTAATCATATGCATATATGCAATTCCCCAGTGTCCCACTTACCCCAGTGTCCCACTTACCCCAATTTACCCTACATTATTGACAGTGGATTATAAGATACTAGCAAAATGTTTTGCAACACGTATGAAAAAGTGCACTAATTAGTCACCTTGCATACATAATTAGGTTCAATTTTCCATGAAATTATAGTTTTCTTTATATGTAAGTAGCTTTAAAATTACATGTCACTCAACCTGGGTGGTGTTGCATAAAACTTTTTTTCTAACCCGAGTTTTCTCGGGTTAAAAAACTCAGCTTATGTAGACCTATTTCTTAGGTTATTCAACCGGAGTTTTAAAACGCCCTAAAAATTTATTGCATTAATACTTTTGAAAACTCTGGTATGTTTTTATGCAATGGAAAAAACAGTAAAAAAATCCAGAAAAATATTGTAACCGGAGTTTGTGGACTTTAACCGGAGTTTTCAGATTTTAACCGGAAAAAACTCTGGTTAAAAGTTTTATGCGACAGGGTGCAGGTAGCCCTAATATTTTTCATGAGAGCTTCGTGTAAAAAACACTAATTTATGCGCATTTATTCATTGATGGCTAATTAATTATGTGCATAAATTAATCGATTGTACAATGAATTAGCAGCATTCAAAACATTTTGATTGGGGTTCAACATTGATTTTATTCATTATTACAACATGGAAATTTCTATGGTCGCAAAAAAAATGTATTGATTTATCTCAGACAAACATAAATGAAAATGAAAAATAATTTATAGTTACCTTTTGCAACCTTGTCATCAAGGATAAAAAAGAAATTTTGAGAAAATGATAATAATTAAGGTGTTAATGTTGTTTTCTATTTCTTTTGTTTTCAGCATAAAGTTGGAATAAAATATTCCGAAATTTTCAGCAATCACAATTTTTATTTCAACCCCACCCCTAGACAAGAGACCTAAGCCTGTCACAAGACACTTCAGACTCATTTCCTGGGGATAGGACTGAGGGGGGCTTGATAGGCAGGGTAAACGAAAAGGGGCCACCAAAAATGAGAAAAAATGACAAAAATGGGCATCATGGGGGTTGACAAAACTTTTTTTGAAAACAATCCACGGGAAGGGTAGGGAGAATGTCCAATACATAGCAAGAGTCCCGAAAATTAAAAGCAGAGACACATATATTTATGAAATTAAAGCGGGAACAAAATCATGTTGCTCGAGCGCTAAAAAAAAAATCCACCTTTATGAGGGACAGCGTATTTCAATAGGGAGGGCAAGACAATTTAATTAAACGACTAACTTTGATCTAAATTAAATAATGTGAGGTATATAGGCCTACAAAAAAATAAACCTTGCTCTATTTCTTGTTTATTCTCCTTTCTTCTATCTTTTCTGTATGGCTACTTGAAAAATCATGAACTGAATCAGAAAAGTTTGCACGTTAGTGAACTTTCACAGATATATGTCGAGGACTCGAGGTGGTCGACTCCACCCCCCCCCCCCACCCAAATGACGAAATGTTAACTGTTTTGTTAGTTGATGGCCTTATTTTTGCGATGTAAGCCTATTCAACCACCATCGTCGACCGTTGTTGTAATTTTCAATGAAATAACCAGCGCTCGGACCCACTTACCACCCCCCCCCGACACCCACACTGACAGAGAAAGCTTTGTAGGAACTTGCTTTAGCATTTTTTTTAATTTTTTTTAATTTATTTATTTTTATTTTTTTAGATTGAACCCCCCCCCTCCCATCTAAATACCACTGCCTCTTTTCCTTCTGGATGTACAGCCGAAAGCAGCACACGATCCCGGCATTATTTCCTCAAAATCAACTCAAAGGGAAAGAAACTTTAGACCAAGGCCGGGTCGACTTCATAAAAAAATGGCACGTACTGCAACATGCACGCACAAATTTTTGCCCTCTTTAAGATGGCGACCGCCCACCCATGGATTTGTAACAGAAGGAAAAAGAAAAGTATATACATGAACAAGGAAGCCTTAATCCTACAAAGAAGGAAATCTCACCTATGGGATTAATATAGGAAGTCATGAAGTATACAAGACAATGCTAAGTACAGGAGTGCAAGTAATGAACTTCGTAGGCTAACACGACAAGTCCGGGAAGAACACGAGGATGACCTCATCAATAACATTGGAAAGAACCCCAAAGGCTTTTGGAACTATGCAAAACAAAAGAGAAAGTCTAGATCCACCATATGAGATTTAGTAAGCAAAGATGGAATTTCCCTCCAGACTGATGGCGAGAAGGTTGAAGCATTGAATGACTATTTTGCCAGTGTTTTTACAGAGGAAAACTTAGTACACATACCTACCTTGACTGGAAGAAATCCGGACAACGCATCTATCGGTGAAGTCTTGATATATAAATCAAGAGACAGTAGTAAAGAAACTGAGGAATCTGAATGGAAACAAATCGGCAGGCCCGGATAACATCCATCCACGTCTTCTAAAGGAAGGGGCTATGGAACTAGCCACACCTCTAACTATTCTCTACAATAAGTCTTTGGAAGAGAAATCACTACCTGAAGACTGGAAGATAGGAAACGTAACGCCAATATACAAAAAAGGGAGTAGGAAATCTGTTATAAACTACAGACCAATAACTCTAACATCAGTTGTTGGCAAGACATTAGAAAGTATTGTTAGAGATGCCTTAATGGAATTCCTGAACAGAAATGATCTGCTATCTGACTGTACTGAGTGTCAGCATGGTTTTGTGAATGACCGATCCTGCATGTCGCAACTATTATGGGCAGTAGAGCAATGGACAAGAATTCTGGATGATAGTAAACCGATCGATGTCTTATACTTGGATTTTAGAAAAGCATTCGATTCAGTCCCACACGAACGTCTTTTAACAAAGCTAGAGGCCCATGGGATAAGCCAACCTTTGCTGTCTTGGATTGCAGCCTTTCTCAAGGGAAGAAAACAGAGAGTCTTCATTAACGGAGTCACCTCAGCCTGGACGGAAGTTAAGAGTGGAATTCCGCAAGGAAGCATCCTTGGGCCAATTATGTTTGTCGTCTTCATAAACGACCTACCAGTGGAAGTCTCCTCAGACATACTACTCTTTGCGGATGATACAAAGATGTACAGATCTGTTCAGGACGATACAGAATCTACAGCACTGCAAAATGATCTGACAAACCCAACCTCTTGGTCCGAGAAATGGCAGCTACCATTCAACGAAAGCAAATGTGCAGTTCTGCACATGGGAAGAAAGAACAGACAGGTCGACTACCACATGAAAGGAAGTGAAGTTAAGAAATCAACCATTGAGAAAGACTTATTTGGAGTTCACATTGATGTTGATCTCAAATTCCATGAACATGTATCCAAGTCTGTTAGCAAAGCCTATTTACCAACTGCTCGGAATTGTCAGACGTACTTTCACGAAACTGAACATCAAGACATTACCCCTCATATTCAAGACATTGATCAGACCTCACCTGGAATACGGAAATATCCTGTGGCACTCTAGATGGAAAGGTGATGGAGATAAGATCGAAAGAGTACGGAGGAGAGCGACGAAGATGGTAACAGAGATCAGAGCACTTCCGTATCCAGAGAGGCTGGCAGTTCTATAGATCTGCACTCACTACATCATAGGAGGAGAGGTGATGCCATAACAGTGTTCAAAATCCTCAAGGGAATGGTGAGACTGGACCCAAGTCAGTTCTTCACCTTATCTACTCACACAACAACTAGAGGTCACTCCCTAAAAATATTCAAGGAGAGGTCCCGCCTAGAGGTCAGAAAGTGTTTCTTCAGCAACAGAGTGGTGGAAGACTGGAACAGACTACCCCACGAAAATAATTGACTCAAATTCTATTGATGTCTTCAAAACTAGACTGGATAAACACTGGAAGACTGGGGGGCGTTTCACGAAACCATGGACAAGTTAGTCATATCTTTATCCACCAACCACGTAGTTAGCTCCAATCTTACTAGTCGGTTACACAAAGCTCTTCCAGCTCGACAATTTGTGAAATATCGATATAATCGGAGATGATGTCATCGAGCAATAGCCTTAATCACGGTTTCGTTGATATTTAGACATTGTGGTTTAGCAAAATTTTCAATATTATCGAATTGAAGTGATAAAATCGGTCAAAAACAGTATGAAAGCTCATAAAATTATGTATATATTTATATAATATGAATTAAAACGCACAATGTTTCTTACTGCAAATATTTACAAGGTGTCAATCATGAAATTAATAAGACCACGTCAGAACATGAGATGGGTACCCCCGGATGCGCTAATTTCATAGTTTCGTAAATCAGACTATAAAAAAGTACGCAGCTGAAAATGGAGCTAGATTGAGGTTTTTTTCCTAAATTTTCTGTTTGCTCACAAAAAGAAATTAATAATGCATTGTAATTTAAAAAGAATCTATTCAAAATTATTAATTTGGGGACTAATAGATCGATTTTAACTACCAACGTAGTTCTGCGGGTCTCTTTATTAGCTTTATGGTAAGCTAAATAATGCTTTTGCAATTTATTCAATATTATTTCTTGATTGGATATATTACGAGATATTATTTCTTTATTGGATATAAAATCACTCAATTGTTAACAACCATTTATTTTCTAGATATTAGACCAAAATCCTGAGGTTGCCACATTTTGTATGAACAAAAATGAGAAAATCGAGATTGTCGCGGCAAATGCAATTCGCCCAAACCGATCGCTTGCCATAATTGCGTTTTGATTGACGTATCAGCGCTCTCCAAAAGATATGACAGGTCCGGAGCTGTCATAAGTTAATAGTCAGCTTGTTGTCCACGATCTTGTCAGAGAGGGCGCTTCGTGGAACCCGCTTGTGGGACAAGTTGTTCACTATCTCCGATTTAGTCAAGAAGTTAGACTTATGACGGTTTCGTGAAACGCCCCCCTGAGCGTTTCAACCTCTCTTAACCAAAACGTCTTGAACCCATACGCATGTGCAATACTAAAGTAATGATAAACTCAAAAGTATAGATAGACTAGACCGAGGATCACAGGATCTACCTCTCCTTGTATCCAGATAGATGATGATGATGATGATGTATTCACATCAATTTGAGAAGGTGCGCCCTCGATCTAGTGTCTATTATATACATCTCTATGATACGTACTCATTCGCCATCTAAAAGTCGGCGCAGAAATACCTTTATTGCATGTTTTCTTCATCTTTAAGGTAAGGCAATATCACAATCAACTATATTTTCAAACAATTTACTACGAGAAAACTTAATAGAAATTGTTATTATTGTCGTTGATGTATTGTGATTCTATTAACAAATCCATGATTATTATGCCAAGTAGAGTCAAGAGGTATATCGATGTTGGTATGATATGACGCCGTGCTATCGGGGGTGGTTACTGCGGCAGTCCCGGTGGCTAGTTGGAGAGGTAGACCGAGAGTGTCTTCTGTCGCGCTAGATGAATTAATATCACCTAGATCTAGCCTTTGTTGGTGTCACTTTGATTGAGAGGACGTTTTTCCATATGAGGCCAATAGAAACATACTAATACTGGCTATATCATGATATCCTCCAATTTGTCTCCTCTCTGCTCGCTCACTGTGTGCAAAGTTGTCTCCGCCACTGACGAAATGAACGGGTTGTGAATGGATTGGTGACTTATAAGTTATATGGCAGTATATTGTATTACCGGACGCTTTTATTTCATTGCTTTATAAAGGACAGTTTGAGGAAACGAAATTAAGAAAAATTCGCACTAGTTAATCCAAATATTGTCAAATTTATGAAAATGGTAAAAATTTTTGATATTTACCAACCGTTTTCTTTGTATCGCGCTTGCCGCATACCCCTCTACGAAAAACAATTATTTTTGTGCCTGACAAATTACATTATGATTCCGGACGCGCGCCCTCTATGGGATACAACATTATAATTGCGTGTTGTTATTAATTTGTTTTCGATCATAATATTTTTGTGCTCTTGAATTGACTAGACTAGACTGGCATTGCAGTTAATCTAGGACTTATTTTGGGTTTTTGTTTGATAAAACATATCCTTTTAGCTTTATCCTTTATTTCTTAATCTTTGTCTTTTTGTGTGATCCAAGCCTTGAGAAAGATAGTTGCTTCAATTAACTTATCAACTTCGGATAATGCATAATTTTTATCGACGTTCGTGTTCTCTATCGCTTTTGCGCTTGCGCGATCGTCATGATTGGAAATAAAACCGCACTAGAATCAATCACCAATTTCACCATATAACCGCACGTCAACATTCGAAGCGGACGACGAGAGATTGAAATTCGGCAAACAAGGCTCATTTTTTCATCAAAAAAATATATCAATTTCTAATGTAAAGGTATGCAATATGAAAATTTAACCATTTTCAATAAAAAAAGAGATAAATAAGGTAAAACTTAGATTTTTTTGCCTCATTTTAGCAATCTTGTTCCATGTTTTGGTGCTTGGAATTTAACTGCGCCGACCTACGCGCACAAAATTGCTTTAGTGCGCAGTAATATGTGCGTCCGGAATTATGATAGTGTCCGGTAATACAATGCGTCACTATATAGATTCTAGGCCTAACAGAATAATGCCCTAATATAATACTAATTTTAGAGTTAAAAGCTTTAGCCATTAGCAAAATTTAAAAAGGAGAAAAACCATGGGCATGTACCAGCCTGGTCATTGCTGGTTCAGGTTGCAAATTCCGCCCCCCCAAAAAAAAAAATGTGGCACTTTGCCTTGCCTTTGCTTGGCCTAGCCTAGGCTAAGAGGTCAATACCAACTAGTACTGGGAGTTCCCTATAATCCCTTCACGTCGCTGTTACCCTATCCCTTCACACGTGGGATACAAAATACAATTAGCACCCTTTGCCTACAACTTTTGTGACCGTTAGATAAACTTTAATTTTTCCTTTTATCATTTTCTTTTAGATTCAGTTATTTCAGGACATCAAACAAAATACTGCCTGGATTGACTGGGCTGGTCGTCAATTCACCTAAGTTTTTGATCCATCAGTTTTGAGACCGTATTCTACCTGCTCTATCTGTGAAACATCTAGCAAAACAAAGCATATTAACCATAGGTAGGTCATTTTGTTTACATGCATATTAGCCTACAGGTCTACTGAAGACAAGTTGGCTCTCCTGTGCATGTGACCTCCATTTAACACCCTTTCCAAGGGGCAGAGTTTCCCAAATTAATTCACAGCTAAAAACTGAAGATGACAGCAAGGAACATCAGAAAGTGTTGGGGCGGGGCAACCGGTTATTTCTCTGGGAGTTTTTTTTTAAATTGAATTTGAGAATAAAGGAAAATATCAATTATAATTGCAAATGACATTTATTTCTGTTTACTTTAAAAAATAAAGACATTAGAGCTAGTGTACATATTACTTCTTCATCTTTGATGTGTTAAGAGACTTGTTAGTAAAGTCCATAAGTATCAAAGATTAGGAACAATCTTAGTTTACTTTCTTATTTTACATTCTCTGACAGGTAGATTGTCCTGCTCTTTGAACATTCAACATGAGGACCCTAAAAGGTAAAGTCAAGAAGGAAACAAGGAAGGAGAAACGCACAAGAAAACAAGAGAACTTGGATAATAAGAAAAATGTTCTGTATGTAGTGCTTCCAAGCTTTGCTCTCATCGCATGTGCCATTGTCTTTTATGTGTATTATAAATCAAGACCTAAGCTTGCCTTTGATCAATAAAATTGTTAAGGAATATAGAGTTTAGACCAATCCAACTTCTGAGCAATGTAACTTATGGCAGCAAAAACTGGGGGGCTTTCAATGGGCTATCAGTCAATCCACAATGAGCTAGGTGCCTGATGTACATTTTCCTTTGTTACCCATAGGCCTACTGGAAGCCTCACAGCTATGCCTGCCACAAGACAAAACATCACCTGAACCGAATTTGTCTATAGATGCAACTGTGTTAAACGAATAAGTTAGACCAAGGAATTAAGTTTGTTATGTCGCTGCTGAAACAAAAGCAAAAAATATGAAGTGGGATTGCCAATTTTTTGCAAACAAGAGTTTTTAAAACAAAAAAAATATGTTTGTTTTAACATGCTTCTCCTCTTATCATTATCATTCAGAGATATATATTTTTATGAATAACATTTAATTTCAGATGTTGCACAAGGAGGTATTTTTATATATTGTATAAAAGATGAGATGAGAAGAAAAAAAAACACACCAAACTTGGCATTACATCTGGAAAGAGTTTAACTTGGATACCCCAAATTGTGTTTGTTTTAGTGATTTTGCAAACAGAAAGTAAGAAGTGTCATCATTTATGAAATTAAAATTCTGACAAAACTGCATTTCCTGTGTAAAATTTCTCCATAATAATTTCCAACAATGATACAATTATAATTGGCCACTGAGAAAATGATATTCTGCCAGTGTGACTGAAAAAAAAACCCAGAAAATAAACCTAGAGACACTTTAGCCAATCAATAAAGATAATTTAAAATGTATTAGCAAGTATCAAAGTTTGATGGGAGATTTATTATCTTCGGAAAGAATGTCTCATCTATGTGCAATATTTTGTAGAGTAGGCCTACAATGAAAGAGTTACTATGGAAGTAAAATACATACTTTAGGAAATATATTAGTCATATGGCTTTAGAATGTATTTCATTTGTAGGAACATCACAAGGATTATTGTATTTTACCCATTATTCAAACACATTCCTTTGTATTTGTAGTGTAACCTCAAAATTACAAATACCTTGGACACAGGAAATTACCTGTGTATTGAAACTTTTGTATGTATCATTCACTCCAGTTTTAATAAGCATATATGCATATGAATTAAGTGATGGCATTTACAGGTTTCTAAAAATTTATTTTGGATGGTAAATGAAATTCTGACATTGATTATTTACATTTTATCCCAAGAAATATGCATGTACCAATAAATCACATTTTGAGTAGCATTAGACATGAATAGTCACTTTGATCTGTTGTAGGAGCTTGCAATCACAATTGCTATCATTCCTCCTGCAAACACACAATTGTTGTCATGTAAATCCTATGTTTATGTTTTTGTAGTTTGGTGAAATCATTGGACTGTATTTCCAACCAATATCTGTATCTTGAGTTTTCCCATTTTTTTCTGGGATGAAATAAAAAGAGATTTTTTTTTTGGGGGGGGCAAGATTTTAATCTCTTTGTATGTAATGTTGTAAATGAATATTTTGTTGGGCCGTATGCATAAAAAGAATAGGTTCTAGGATCAATCTTACCCAGTAACTGCCAATTGTAAATCAAACAATGTCATATTCCCTGAATATGAAGGTACCTGCAACTATGACGGGCAATCCTTTGATCAGGTTCTTATGGCATTGAGTAATCAACAAATGGTCTTTTCATCATCATAATCATTGAATGCAATAGACCAGTTTACTCAGTTATTATAATTTTATGCATACTTTTTAAACAAAGGTTGTCCTTGACATCATGAAAGCTTGCCTGAGGCTTGCCTGACATGGCCATTAGTAATGTATGCCAACTGGATTCCATGTATTGTAGTTCATTCTTTTGTTACAGGTTGTTTGAATACCTTATTACTATGTCGCCAGGAAAGAAACATGGATAAATAACTTAGTAAATTGGTCTATTGTGCAAACTTGGATTTGTGTCGTTTTTTTTCTAAGACACGATTCTGCTACGATATGGCAAAAAATAAGTGTCAGGGTATTCAAGCATGCAAAGAAAATATTCAATCTTGAACAATTAGTAAAGTTGTAAAGTCCTCTGAGGGTAGCTTGATTAATTCAACCTCATCCTTCGTGCACCAGGTAGATATAGTCTGCCAAGGAAATTTTTCATGCATGCAGCCCAATGTCTCAGCTAAACTTTAATTCACACTCCATGGAATTCGCCTGCATGTTTAAACTTTATAGAAAGAATATATAAATATCATATCTGTAATAAAATAATGCTCAATGGAATTGTATTTTTTCATGGAGTTAGACTGTAGATTTGCAGTCAGAATTGCTTGTACATACAAATAAACTATAAGAACATTTTAAAGATTTGTGCATAGGATCTCTTTTTTGAAAACTAGTATAAAATGTTTAGAACACAACTATGTATTGTATGAATCAATCGCATAAACAATCAAATTGTCAGATTATATAAATCTTTATTGTAAATTTACAAAACATTTACACAGAATACAAAAAAAACAAAAAAACATTTGCATTGCAATATTCTGAAGAAAAAAAAAAAATCATTAATTATGTATATACAATATGAATGAACTTGGTACTTGGTATGTAGCTACATGTAGCTGTTATGATAATTCCTTTTCAATGCTAATTCAGCAGCTGACAGTGTGTGGAGGTCACATATGGATTAAGATTTGCTTTCATTCAGTTGACAGATTCAGAAAGCCACCTTAAAAAATCAAAAAAAACTTCATGCCCTTTTGGTTCTTAATAACTTTACAGACACAATGTTATTCTAAGTTTGTTTTACTTTATTTTTCATAATCAAAATAAATTAAGGAGCAATAACTTTGGACAGTGCATGCACAGAAAATGCAATTAATTTTGTTAATATAGTGTATATACCGAGTGAGTCAGAAAAAACTTTACACCTAGAAAAATGTAAATAAAAATAAAACCACTTTATAAACCCAAAATTCTTATACATATTTTGAAAGAGTTACTCTTCCTGCATCTTTTGGTACCAATTTTGTGCGTTATATCTTTATGCTTGGATGAACATGGTGCATTGTTTGCGAACATGTAAATTTCAAATTGTGCAAAAGTGGGAGTAAAATCAAAACAAAAGCTATCAAAAAAGCAACTCCATCCTAATTAATATAGCATAACTTTTTAACGAAAATGTCTTGCGCCAAATAACTTGGCAGGGGCGTTGTTACACATATCGGCTACATTTGTGTGAAAATAAGATAGATATGTAGAGTCAAGCATGAGTGAGCACAGGTCAAAGACAAAATAATCACTTTTCAAGAGTATTAAGAGGCCTTTTTAGCTCTGTCAGTGACAGTTTACTTTTTGATGTGTACTCATTCATGGATTACTTAATGAATCAATCTAATTTTTACACAGAATCTAGTCAATAACTGTACCAACACCCTCGCAAAGTTATTTGGCTTAAAACGTTTTTGTTAAAAAGTTATGCTATTTTATTCATTATAAAGTTGCTTTTTTGTCACCTTTTGTTGTTTCAATCTCATCCCCACCCTTAATTGCACAATTCGAAATTTGCATGTTCGCAAACAATGCGTCGTGTTCATCCAAGCGTAAAGACATACCACACAAAAATGGTACCTGAAGATGTGGGAGGAGTTACTCTTTCAGAGTATGTAAAATAATTTGGGGTTTATAAATTGGTTTTCTTTTTATTGACATTTTTCTAGGTGTAAAGTTAGTTTTTTTTTACTCACTTGGTATAGGCCTACTCTGCAATAATAATCAAATTGTTGCTTTGAATTCAACAAAGTACAAGAATACAAGTGTCCATATAAAGATGTGAATTCACACAAGCAGTACTTAACGCTTCTCAGAACCATTATAGCACCATATGACAGATAATCACAATATAGCCTATGAACAGCCAGTGCTATAAAAGTGATACTGGGGGCCGTACCACGAAACCGTTATACATGTAAGTCTTGAACAATTAACCCATTGAAACGTGTGTTAATTCTACAACACGTGTCCCTATATGTTGTCCAGGCACTTAGACTTATGACGGTTTTGTGGTACGGGCCCCCTGATTCTCAAATAAATCAGCGATGGGGAAAGTGATGGGGAAGATACATTACAGTATAAAGCAGTTGCCAGAATCAATTTGGAAGTTCATATGATGCATTTGTGCTTTGTTCCTGCAAAACATAAATGTCAGATATTATATGCATAACATGTGTACATAATAGGCAATATTGATGGGGGAAGTGATGGGGAAGATACATTACAGTACAGTCTGTGTAAAAAAAAATGGTACAGTCGGAAAAAAATTATGTAGGTCTGAAATTATTTCAAATAATGTGTGTATGTGGTACCAAAATAAAGCCAAAAGATTTTTCTTGCTGATGCGCTTTGTTCTGTATAATTAGCTTTCGTAAAACAAAAGTTATGCTAAATTTTGTGCGACGAGGAGCTAGTCGAAATTGAGCACTTCATGGCCATTATGCGAAACCTATACACAAAGGCATGGTACGGCGTGCGAAAAATGGACTTTTCTTGATTGTAGAAAACTAGTCATATTTCAAAAATTACAACACCAAGTGTGATGAAAAAATTTTCAGGTGAAAGTCGGATCTTTCTGCTTTATGAAAATACCAAACAATAGCAGGCTGTGATTAATCTTCATACTATAAAAAAATGTTTTCCACTTGTACCATTCTATTTGACACAGACTGTATAAAGCAGTTGCCAGAATCAATTGGAAGTTCATATGATGCATTTGTGCTTTGTTCCTGCAAAACATAAATTTCAGATATTATATGCATAACATGTGTACATTTCTCAAGCATGGAGCAGAGTCTACTCCTATTATAACATTACACATAAAACAAGACCATGAGGACAATACAATTTCCCTGGTCTCAATTTCAACATGTTTGACACTTTTACAATTGTCTAGGGTGGAGACTAGCCTCTCAATTTACACTGTCTGTGTCAAGCTTCAGTACATGAGTGAATCTAGTCTCCTATATCAGACTCTATGTGAAAACCATGGATTTGTAATTAGGTAAGAGGCTTCATCCCAAACATGGACATAATTGCCAAAAACAAGAACAAACCCAATTAAACAATTGGAGCATAGGATAAGCAAACAGAACATTTAAGATACCCTTTTCAATAGACTACATGTACATGTAGAACATCAATAATACTTTCTGTAAATTACCGAAATACGATTGTGATTGATTTACCTGATACATTATTTCAGATTTTAAATCATTGTCTGTAAAAATCAAGACTACTGGTAGGCTACACAAGACTTTTTCACTAAATATTTTACCCGGAAGCAAGACAACAAAAGTTTCATTCATTATGGAACATCAATGGAAAATTACTTTTAAAGATTATGTAATATGCCTAATTCTAAAAAGAAAAAAAAAAGGGAGGGTTGAGGACACTGTACAACGATAATTTTCACTCCGTTTTTAAGTCATACATTATGTTCAAGTTTACTTACAGAATATTTATGATATTCACACCTCACTAGATACTATAAAGAGCACTGAATTTCATCTGGTATAAAACAGAAAGATGTTAACTCCTATATCTTAAAAATATAATTGGAAATTCTGTTTTGATGAAAATTTAGATATTGATGTAATGCGATTGTTAATCCAAGCTTGGGAGCAATTATAGCAAAAAATGAACCTTTTAATATCACCTTTTCCATAGATGTACATACAAAGTCTGTATACAATATCTCTGATTTTTTTTAGATTGAATCCCTTTTAGAATAAAACTTTCAAATAGTGTTTAGAACCTTGTGTATTAATTAGCACATGATATACTCTTGTTCGTTGATAAGCTGTGGGAGGGGGTAAAGAGAGTTCAACCATGTCTTAATTCTCTCCCGTCTGTCGTCAAATCTAATCCAAGGTTTCAATTCCAACACGCTTCCTGATCTACCCTTCTATAGTTTATTACAGGGTTTATGACAATATTCCACATTATGTGGTGTGATTCAAGAACTTTTGAGCTTTGAAATATATACCAGATAATTATATCAACAGAACATCATGCATGAAACATAAATCCAGAGTTCTGGAAACCCACACAATTCTAAGAGCCTAAACCTCATAATTATCATGACTTACATTATGGAGTTGCGGGAGAGGGCATAAATAATTTTAAATTATCATTGCAGAGGCAGTGAATTAAACACCGTTTTACTGGAAGTCACCTACATAACATTACAAATGTGGCAGGACTGTACAATTCGGCAAGACAGAATGGCAGTCATATTAAATACAAGAATCCTTTTACCCCAAACCAAATACAAATATTTACAACCACAAAAAAAATCCATCACAGTTCATTTTTTTAAAAATTAAGTTATTACAGTATGTATGTCACATGTTTAAAGCAAATATGAATAAATCATTTATCTACAGGCCAGTTCAGATGTAGATTAAAATCACAAACACACCGGTAAAGCATGTGGGCAATTCCACGGTAACTGACGTTACAAAAACATAACCATTTCTAAATGTTTTTTTTAATGTAGTTACATAAATAAGAATACATTGGTTTTTACATTAATACAGATTAATAAGTTGATGATAGAGAAGGAATTATGCAAACTCCATTTCGTATGAAATGGCAAGCAAAAATTAGGGCAAATGGAATTGCCCTAAAATGATACACACAGAATGCACCCACACTATATCCAAATAGCAGTGATTTGCCATTCCCCGAGTTCTGATTAACAATGAAGCAGGCATTGTCTGGTTTTCACAAATATTTGCATGTTTATGCAATTCTTACATTATATCTTGAAAAGACAAGCACAGAGAATAATTACATCTTTATCCATAAATAATTATGTCGTTGAGACAATATGAGGACAAGTTAAAGAGAATGTAGTAGGAATGGTGAACAAAATCATTGTGAGCTTTCAAATTATTTTGTGGTATTTATGTAGAATATTTTAGTAGAATGATCCACTTTGAAGGATTGCTCTTCAAATGTCATTATAGTTATAACAAAGCATGTTGAAATGTTCGGGCTGAACATTATGTGTAGTTCCATACATGCATTTTTGTGTCACTGCGTATTACTCTTAGCAGAATTGGGTTAATTTCCTATTTGTGGATTCCAAAACCTCAGAGCACACACCAATTCTTATATGAATTATTATCAATATTTCCCAATCACCTTGAGACATTTTCTTTCAAAATTCAATCTCTATGACCACAACAATAATTTAGCTTTGGGTAGATTTAAATAAAATCTTATTTTCTCTACATCACAACTAGATATTAATCAACTTCAAGTTCAGTTTTTCAAAGTAGATATCAGATCATATAAGCGGACATACAGATGGAGACTGTTGCACATTCTAAATGTAGAACCTAGGTGCACCAACATCGCCCAGAGGTGTCAAATATTTGAAGTTTCTCTGTCGCACAATCACAGAACTTTTATGACATGCTCTCAAAACCATCTTTTCTTAATATTTTTTGATTGATCAGGAATACTGTTGATCAGGATGAAGTATTTATGTGAATGTACAATTAATAAAGGTCTGTTTTTAATTTTGATAGTACAATGTATGTGTTAATGAGTTGACAAAGGAAATGCATTAAATTCCAATAGATACATAAATGGTAAAGCGGAAAGCCCCACTTTCACATGTGAAGGTCTACCTCCTTAACCCGTTTGGGACTGAGCCTGAATATATTAGGGCTGAGGTCTATGGGAAATGTGTGTTGTAGCCAAATCAGCTCGTCTCCAAAAGGTTAAAATAAAGTATCCTTCTTGATTGAAATGTTCGCATAGTCTTCCATACATCAATGCCCTAAAACATAAAAGAGATACGATCAATCTTACGATCGATTGGAACTTTAAGTACACGGTTTACGAAAGACTTATTATTGATATCAATCGTAAGATCAGTCATATCTTTTATGTTACAAGGCATTGGTTTTTTAGTTCTATGCACTCTTCATCTCAATGGCACAGCATAGCATGCAAGTAACCACCCTATGCAGGTTCACTAAGAAAAATTTCTAACCAAAGAGACATTTTTTTTTTTTTCAAGGCTAACTGGCTGTGGAAACAGGTTTCTGATGCTTTCATAACCGCAACATCAAACCAATGTTAATCATAACATATTTCTTGTACCCAGCTGCATAATTAATAATTTCAACAATGTGATATGTAAATGTTAGCTTTCTTCATCACATCGAATATACATGTATATGTACACTGCATATTACATGTATATCACATACTTCATATGGTCACAACATTGACAACAAGTGCAAAGTTTATGTAGGTACCCATGTATTGAAATCAAATACAGATGTTATCATTTCACCAACAAGAATGTACCAAATGATCTCTTCACTTGCTTCAAATTGTTGAAACTCCATCACAAAACAGAAAAAAAGTAATGGAATTAATTGCCTTGATACAATTATCTGCGGTGTAAATAGTCCCTGAACATCAAGATTGAAGTATCAAAAAAGAAATCAATCACCTTGTCCAAAACAGCCCCATGAAATAGATTATGCTTAATACTCAAGCAAACAAATATGTAAAGGTAAATATACTCCGAGTTCTGTTCAAGACAGATGGCATCAAAACAAATACAATATATAGTGCTTATCTCTGTAAAGAGTAATAAGTGTAAAGTACACAATACAGTGTACTTTTCTTATTTGCTTCTCTATAGCAGCTGAGATACAATATTGCAAATTTCATAGAACATGTGTACATTGTAACTCTTAAGTCCAATGAAAAGACAGAAGAAATGTTTGCACCTAATAGTACAAGTAAGACATTTCAAACTTCTTTGTAATACTGGTCTACATGACATACCTTAAGTATCCAAATGATTACCTAAATGCCTACATTACTGCAATAAAACACAAGAAAACAATGTAGTGAAGTGAGACATGACAAATCTTGCCCAAATCATTAAAAATCTACAGTTGAGGTCATAAGTTTACATACACCCAGGAAATTCAATGAACATTGTACACTTGCCAAACATCATAAAATTTACTGTATCTTTAAAAATATCTGTGCTATAATGCCAAATTTGGTATCAAACAAATGAGTATATCATGTTCTTTCAACATACTGACATGTCATCAGGAGCTGAAGAATATTTAGATGTCATTGTTTCAACAACAAAAATCTTCACATTTTAGACAAACTTGTGAAAAGTCTAGCGAAACATTTAACATTTCAGCTCGTTATTACTCAAACACACATTTCAGATTACACTTTTTTTGTTTGGTGGTAACATATCATGATAGAAAATGTAACATCAATCATAGATTTGACATTTATATATTCCTATGAAACAATGTTTGGAAATATAATCACTAAACAATACAATTAAATTGGAACAAATAATACTTTTTAACAAAGAAGATTTCACTTAAAATATACGTTAGTCCCATCGGCATCCCATTTACACAAACGGGCGACATAAGCTCTTTTATTTGACGCCAAATTTGTCATGGTAGTACTTATATATACAGTGAATTTTCTGATGTTGAGCAATAGTATAATTTTTATTGAATTTCCTAGGTGTCTGTAAACTTCTGGCCTCAACTGTTTATATATCACCAAACACTGCATTAATTTTTTTTATTTTCTTAACGCTATGTGATGGTGTCACTTAGGTACTCCATTTGTGTTGCTCTTGAAGAACTCTCACAGCTTTGACGTCGATGCATCACAATGTAATTAAAACAATTTGTTTATTTCAGGACACCATAGCACGAGGTAGATATGAAATTATTACTACAGATTCCTAAGAAAATTCCCATAAAGCCATTCTCAAAGTGGCCTCAAAAGGCAGTTCGCATCTCTAAGCACAGACAATAATCTGAAACTTCACCAAAATAAAACGTGTCTTGATGGAAGCCTAACAGCACAGCATCTCACTGGCTGGTACAGTACAGGGTCAGTACAGACCGTCAACTCACATAGGTAACTAGATGTCAGCATGCCTCAGCCCAGCTCATCGATATCAAAGTCATCATCGTCATCAAAGTCGGTCACAGAAACGAGAGAGCTCTTTCCTGTTCCATTCCCTTTGGCTTTTTAGAAAAAAAAAACAAAACAAGATAATTAATCTTATCCCGAGGCAGGGCCGGCGGAGCGTTTTAAAAAGTGAGGGGGCCCAAATTTTAGAAGAATTCATGCGAACATATTAGGCCCAAAAAATAAGGATTTTTACGAGGGGGGGGGGGGTTTGAAATGTGAAAAAGTGCACATTTGTGAATGAGCAGATCATATTCAAGCGCTAAGTCAGTGGTCAGTACAACTTTTTAGAGAAATTTGCGAGCGCGTAGCGCGAGCCAAAAATTTTGGCTTATAATTACCTGAAGGTAGTGTATTCTATATATACACATTTTGATAATTTTGGCTTATCATTACCTGAAGGTAATGTATTCCATACACATTTTGATAACTGTCATCCCATCTGAGACACATTTGCGAGCGCGTAGCGCGAGCCGCAAATTTTTACTTATAATTACCTGAAGGTAGTGTATTCTATACACATTTTGATAATTGTTATTCCATCTGAGACACATTTGCGAGCGCGTAGCGCGAGTCGAAAATTTTGACTTATAATTACCTGAAGGTAGTGTATTCTATACACATTTTGATAATTGTCATCCCATCTGAGACTCATTTGCGAGCGCGAAGCGCGAGGTGAAAATTTTGGCTTACAATGATGCAAAGTCCTTATATTTTACTCACATTTCCCCCTCTACTCTTATGTACTTTTGTTTGAATTCTTTTACTAGATGACGATCACCTTCATTAAAATAAATATAAATTGCGATCGCGAGCAGAAAAATTTACATAACATTACATGTTTTGTGACGCCAGGGATCAGTCAATGTACCTTTTTTTTATAGAAAACTTTGAGAGCGCGAAGCGCGAGCCGAAAATTTTGGCTTAACGGACCGAACGTATAGTGTATTCTAGACATAATTTGAAAATTTACATCCCATCACCTCACTTAACGATGTCAGGAGTCATTCTTTCTGAAAGAAATTTGAGCAGACCATATTCGAGCGCGAAGTGAGGGGTTAGTATAATAAACTTTTCTAGAGAAATTTGCGAGCGCGAAGCGCGTGCCGAAAATTTTGGCATATAATTACCTGATTGAAGGTAGTGTATTTTATACACATTTTGATAATTGTCATCCCATCTGAGACACATTTGCGAGCGCGTAGCGCGTGCCGAAGATTTTGGCTTATATATAATATAACCTGAAGGTAATGTATTATTTTGATAATTGTCATCCCATCTGAGACACATGTCCAAGCGCGAAGCACGAGGTGAAAATTTTGGCTTACAATGATGCAAAGGCCGTATTTTTTACTCACATATCCCCCTCTACTTTTATGTATTTTTGTTTGAACTCTTTTACCAGATAACAATCACCTTCATTGTTTTTAATAATAATAAATCGCGAACGCGAGCAGAAAAAAAATTTACATAACATTAGGCCCACATTTTTGGGACGCCAGGGATAAGTCAATGTACCTTCTTTTTTTCTTTTTTTAGAAAACTTTGAGAGCGCGAAGCGAGAGCCAAAAATTTTGGCTTATAATGAAGGTAGTGCATTCTAGATTTTGAAACTTAATTGACATCAATCACTTCACTTTGCGACGTCATAAATCAGTCTTTCTGAGAGGAATTTGCGAGCGCGAAGCGCGAGCTGAAATTTTTGGCTTATAATGACACATAATAAGACCGTATTTTTTATGCAAATTTCCCATCTTATCTCTTTTTGTTTGAATTCTTCTATGGGTCAAGATCACCTCAATTTTAACAAAAATAATTGCGAGGGCCAAGTGCGAGAAGAAAAATTTACACTTTACTAATATGGGACATAAGGGATCAGTCAATGTGCCATATTGAGAGAACCTTGCGAGCGCGATGCGCGAGCAGAAAAAAAAATGGCTTCTAATGAACCCGAAGGTAGTGTATTTTAAACACATTTTGCCTCTCCTTCCCATTCTTCTTTTTCTTTCTTTTCCCTTTTTTCCATTAGAAAATATTAAAATTTCTGGCAAAAAAAAGTGGGGGGGCCCGGCCCCCCCAGGCCCCCCCGTCTCCCCCGGCCCTGCGAGGTATTATGTTACAATGGATATTGTACTGGCGTGTGAATAAATGGCATTCTCTGTTCAAGCTTATGATTGACTGACAACATAATATAGAAAGTCAGGTGACTGAATTGCAATGGTTATGATATAATGTGTAATTATAAAAATTTACAATTTTCTCAAAGTGCCATTAAAATACCAAGTGAAATTATATTTTACAGCAATCTGTTACTGAAAACATTAATTATTAAGACTTGTTAAAAATATGGCAGCTACCTCATTATCTTTTATAAGAAATAGATTAAAGTTTTAATATGGTGACTTAAGTGACTGTAGTCAATAATATAACACACTGGCTCTCCTTACCTTTTGAAGAGCCCCACATACTGGTGTTATATGTATTGCTGGACAAATCAGTATCATTGGACCGTTTGCCTGTCCTTGGTCTGTAAAAAAAGGGGTAGAATAAAGAGCATGTTGTGAGTTATTACAATATTTAATGGTAATGCCTATCTCTATTGTCTAAAATGATACACATTGAACTCATATAATAATTATAATAATAATAACGCATTTGTATAGCGCCATCTGTCTAGTTAAACTATACAGAGGCGCATTGTAAAACAAGATGAAAGTGTTGAACAACATATATCATACATGTAGTTACAAACACATTCTCTTAATAAAAACAGAAAAGAGGGACAGCCTGTGAGGCGCACACTCCAAATCTGCCATGTCAAAGTCAAAGAGGAAAGGACTGTCAATGCCAAACACACAGACAGTAAAAAACAATATATATTTTGATAATTATATAAAGAACTAAAATTTACAATATAATACAACATTAATATTCAAGTTAGTATGCCTTCACAAAAAGAAATGTTTATCACACAGACAAACATATCACACAGACAAGAACGTATAGCCTCTTTTGACTTGTATGAATTGATTTGATTCATAGGAAAGTTCCAAAAACGGAAAACATAGAACTATGGGAATAAATATCTTTATTCTCGTTGACTTTTTCAAACAAAAAGTATTCCATATCATTGAAGAACTTGGTATCTATGGTTGTATAAAAATTTATATAAATACCGGAAAATGGATTCTAGCAATAATTTTGTGTTTTGAGTCAACATATAAACAGTCTATCAAGGTTTCCCAAGGAAAACAACAAAATGTGACACTCAAGGTATTAAGCACATATTAAACAAGTGGATTAGTAAATTACGCAATGCGTAATATATGTCCCCGCCGATAATGTAAAATTCCCATTATATCACGATCAGTGCTATCACATAAGGCAAACAGAATCGAAATCGGGTAAAAAATGGCGAAGAAGTAGCATTTTGAAGCCAATGTACAATATAGGTCAAGTCAAGGTCAAAGGTCAAAAGTCAAAATTCTGTGAAGAAGTTTTGTAGTCCTCACCTAGTGCTATCACATAAAGCAAACGGAATCGAAATTGGATGAAAAATGGCGAAGAAGTAGCATTTTGTAGCCAATTAACAATAAGGTCAAAAAATCAAGGTCAAAGGTCAAAGGTCAAAATTCTGTGAAGAAGTATTGTAGCCATCACCTAGTGCTATCACATGAAGCAAGCGGAATTGAAATCAGATGAAAAATGGTGAAGGAGTAGCATTTTGTAGCCAATTAACAATAAAGGTCGAAAATCAAGGTCAAAGGTCAAGGGGTCAAAAGTCAAATTCTGTGAAGAAGTTTTGTAGTCCTCACCTAGTGCTATCACATAAAGCAAACAGAATCGAAATCGGATGAAAATGGCGAAGGAGTAGCATTTTGTAGCCAATTAACAATATAGGTCAAAAAATCAAGGTCAAAGGTCAAAGGTCAAAATTCTGTGAAGAAGTATTGTAGCCATCACCTAGTGCTATCACATAAAGCAAGCGGAATTGAAATCAGATGAAAAATGGTGAAGGAGTAGCATTTTGTAGCCAATTAACAATAAAGGTCGAAAATCAAGGTCAAAGGTCAAAGGGGTCAAAAGTCAAAATTCTGTGAAGAAGTTTTGTAGTCCTCACCTAGTGCTATCACATAAAGCAAACAGAATTGAAATCGGATGAAAATTGGTGAAGGAGTAGCATTTTGTAGCCAATGTACAATATAAAGTAAAATTGAAAGGTCAAGGGGTCAAAATTCAAAATTCCGTGACGAAGTGTTGTAGTCCTCACCTAGTGCTATCACATAAAGCAAACAGAATCGAAATCGGATGAAAAATGGCGAAGGAGTAGCATTTTGTAGGCCAATTAACAATATAGGTAAAAAATAAGGTCAAAGGTCAAAATTCGGTGAAGAAATTTTTGTAGCCATCACCTAGTGCTATCACATAAAGCAAACGGAATCGAAATCGGAAGAAAAATGGTGAAGGAGTAGCATTTTGTAGCCAATGTACAATATAAGTATAAATCAAGGTTCAAAGGTCAAAGGGGTCAAAAGTCAAAATTCCGTGAAGAAGTTTTGTAGCCCTCACCTAGTGCTATCATATAAAGCAAACAGAATCGAAATCGGATGAAAAATGGCGAAGGAGTAGCATTTTGTTAGCCAATTAACAATAAGGGTCAAAAATCAGGGTCAAAGGTCAAAGGTCAAAAAATTCTGTGAAGAAGTTTGGTAGCCATCACCTAGTGCTATCATATAAAGCAAACAGAATCGAAATCGGATGAAAAATGGCGAAGGAGTAGCATTTTGTAGCCAATTAACAATATAGGTCAAAAATCAGGGTCAAAGGTCAAAGGTCAAAATTCTGTGAAGAAATTGGTAGCCATCACCTAGTGCTATCATATAAAGCAAACGGAATCGAATCGGATGAAAAAATGGCGAAAGAGTAGGCATTGAAAGATTTTGATCACATACGGACGCACGGACGGACGGATGGACGGACGGACACACACACATACACACGTACGGAGCCCGTTTCATAGTCCTCTGCTCGAACTCGTTCGGCGGGGACAAAAAGGGAGACAAAATAAGTGATTACTATGTCAAATGTGACTTTAAAACCAATATAGACCAGCAGCCTTGTATAGCACAACCTCAAGTCCTAAACTACTCAAATCTGCCAAATTTGTATGTTTCATAATACATGCGCGCAAGTTGCGCTCTTATTGTAACGTCACTCCTCCGCATTATTCCTGAGCGATTGGTCGAAGAGAGTGTACCCAAAACGGTGCATTAAGAACTGTGTTTCTCTTTGAAAGTGATCACAAACCTCAGTTTAACACTACAGTTTTTCTGGGATCACACATGTAGTTCTACTGATGAAACTTTATTCTTCCCTGCACTTAGGATTAATTGTTCAGTTTAATATTTCTTAAATTTTTCAATTCTCACTCGCGATGCATGCTGAAAGGAAATGTTAGTTGTCGACTCACAAGAAAAATAAGGCGTTATATGATAATGAACGTTGGTGGCGCATATATTATGAAATCCAAGAATTCGTAACCATAATGCAACATTCTAAGCCGTGCAGTCTTGTAATATGGACCTACTTTAACACACACTTATTTGCTACTCAATACATTTATTTCGCTATAATTTGTGTAACCAAAGAGCAAAACAAGTAGTTCTCACCTCAAAACATTTCAGTTTCTCTGTAAAGATACAACTGTATACCGCTATATATATACAATTGTAGGCTAATTTATACTAAATACACATTGTACTATTAATAGGGACTAGCAGCAAGGCCCGTGGCAGCAATCCACGGGGGCTAGCCATTTGGGGCCCCGACACTCGTATTCGATCAATTCTCCTGTGGATTCAAGCATATTGAGGAATGGACATTTATGGCCACGACAGCCAGCCATAGTTTTCATCCATGGAAGTGATGGCCCGCCATAGATATTCTTCGTTCATTTCCCTCTCATCCCTCAATCAGTGGTGGATCGAGGATTTCATGAGAGGGGGAGTTTGTGGTTATTGTTAAACATTTTGGCCTTCGCCCATTAGGAAAATTAGCATAATATCCGCCGTATAGATAGGATTTGGTCGGAATTTTGCTTTAAATATTTTTTTCTGTCGATTTTTTTTTCACTTTTGTTAATATTTTTGCTTGGGTGGGGGGGGGGGGGGGGGGGGGGGGGGGGCGCCCGTGTATCCGCCACTGCCCACCCCCGTTATTCCTATGCATTAGCCAATCCTTTCTCAGTAACCTTCATCTTTAAACTTTGGCATGATTGAGGGCAAGCCACAGACCGCCCCTCACCCTCCTTTCCCAGCAACTCCCATATCCGGAAGAATTACATACATTTGATGGCCCCGAAGGCCCGCCATTGTTTTTATCCTTGGCAGTGATGACCCGTCGTAGAAGTTCTTCCTTCTCGCTCCCTCGAATCTTTGTCTCCATTGTCCATAACCACCCCCCCCCCCCCCGAAAAAATAGAATAAATAAAAATATATAATATACAAATCAATCAATCAATATAAATATATTACTTTATATTAGTCACTTCTCCAAGGCAATCCATTTTACCCTCAAGTCTCCATTTTACCATCATGTTCTTTCTGTTTCTATTTGCTGTATTAGATATTTCTGCTCTCTCATCCCCTCTCCTCTTACAACTATTACAATGGATCTTTTTTCTATTATTTCCTCATTATGTTTTTCTACCTATTATATCTTCCCTATTCATTATTTACATGTGTATTTAGTTCTCACTTTCCATCCCCCTTTCCGAATTAGCTTTATTCCCTTCTCTCTCTCTCTAAATATATCTCCCAGCACATATTTTCGCTATTTTGATTCTCTCTCGAAATATCTATCCACTTCCTCCATTTCTTATTCAGTAAATAAAGCGCCCTGCTCCCTCTCTCTCTCTCTCTCTCTTTCTCTCTCTCTCTCTCTCTCTCTCTCTCAACCAGTGCGTTTTTCATTGTAATAGTGCTAAACACAACAATATATTAGTTTATAGTTTTGTTATTGGTGTTCTTGTTATATTCTTGTACTTTCACAATGCAAACATTTGTATTCATCATTGAGATTATGTTCATTGGTATATGCATATCATTATTGTAAATATGTTCATTTTCTCATGCATAAAATCAATATTGTAAATATGTTCTTGTTGAGACTCTCATACTCCCGATCGGGGGTCGATAGAGTTTAATAAAATCCGAGGGTGAGAGAAATGCACATTTTACTCAATAAATTATAATATCGGTTGTAATGCTCCTTTCGAGATCGAACGCAGGTCTTTTTAAACTAAATTTTTGTTCTGAATTCGAATTCGAACTTTTAAATTCGAAATAGACACTCCTTTAAAAAATTAGCTCTAAAATAGAAAGATACCTCATAAAGACCATTATAATACTTTAATTAGATAATCCCCAGCTACCAACTCGCCGGAGGACTTAATCCCCACCTACCCTACTCGCGGCGATTTGTTATCTCTTGAGCAAATAAAGGTCTGGAGGATTGCCAAGCTCTGGTCACACCAATGCGTATATTTCCCAATTCTTGTGATTTTGTTTTTTTTTTTAACGTCGAAATTTATCCCCTTATCAACATTTATATGGCTTGAATTATTTTCCCAATAAAGTGACTATTCGTACTTTTTGGCGCAGATTCCATTGACATAAGTTTCAACTCGTGAATATGATGCTATTTCGATTTGTATGTCCTTCTCAGTACTTCCCAGTACAGCGGATTAAGTTGGTATCTTATCTCGCTAATTGGATTAGAGACTACCATCCATACTCAATTGTGTTTTAGTGCATGGCGTGTCAACGGCTTTGTACACACCCTTGGCTCTGTATGGGTAATGGCATATACGTCAAGCCTTGACAGGAGACCACTCTCTCAGACGTAACTTCATCTCCAAGTGTGGGGTCCCGTAGCACCTCGATCTAACAGCAATTCGACCGCATCATTCTCTCCCGACTTGCGCATTGGACTACATGGGCATATACCGTGCACACAGAGCTCAACGGTTGCGATGATATGCTGGGCGAAAAAGCGTGTGGATGAGAAGGCCCGATGCTTTTTACGGACAATCATTACGGACGCACATACCGTCTGCTAGTTTTGCGTGTCGGACTTTGTACGTGAACCAATGGGGATTTCTCGTCCAGGGAATCGTCGCCCTATGTCACACGCGAACTCGTAGGAGAAAACGAACCCCGCCATCATCGATGGGGACCCGGCCTTCGTCGATCCCCATGGTCGACGGCGGTTGGCCCGCGGCCTGGAAAAAGCCTTTGTCATTTGTAAAATGGTCCTCGCTTAGGCGTGTGAGTCTATGGGAAGCACTCTTACCCCCCTCGTAGCGCTAGAGAAATAATAGGAGTGATGGTCACACAAAAGCAAAAAGCCACTAGAATAGTTTCCACTTCACTGTATGGATGTAGGCACCCATGCATTTACAATCCGAACAATAACCCATGCTCTAAGTGTTCTGCCTACTCAATAATACACAGGCAAAGAAATAGCAAATTTTTCAATAAAAAACAGCTTTCGAAATTGTCTTTTGGCCAGTGGTAAATATCAATCATTTTTATTCTTAAATGGTCAGTTTCTTCCTTAGAAAATACCTCAGCAGGTAATCAACTTCTGCTGTTGAAAAAAAAATGATATGAAGAAAACTATAGCATGTTCAAAGTGATGCTTCTGTGTGATGTGTGTTATGCCTGGAATTTCTCATGATTGGAATAGATTCAGATAAGCAGAAGTAGGTATCTATTAAATTTAACTATTTTTAAACAAAAAATGTATTGGGGTGAAAAACAAAGAATGATGTTTACCACTGGCCAATTAAGTTTTAAATTAATCTACCCACTTCAACACTCAGCTCTGAGCCACACTACCATGAAATAGCCTATTGTCTAGGGTGTTCCTATTGAAACATGCCCTATATTTTTCCACGGTTGTCAGATCACATACAGTAACCTACATGTCAAACCATCAGTTTTGTACTGCCATAACTTTTTGTATAATCTACTCATACGTCTCAATTGTATTACTATAATCTCATTTCATGTTGATACACAGATAGAAAATGTTTGGTATGATTTGGTTTAGTAAATCAAAGAAAAAAGGACCATAAAGTTGAGCTTTTATTGCATTTTCTGGCTTTGTCTGAAACTTGTAAAAGTGTTCTAGCAGCTCATTGGTAATCTGAGACACTCTTTGGGTCATATCTTTGAAATGGAACATCCAATTGCAATAATTCAAGTACCAAAATGTTTCTTTTAACATGCTCTATTCAATAAGCCTAGCGAAAACAACTTTAAAAAAACTTAAAATTTTAGTGGACATCCCTACTATTAATAGTTATCGCAAAAGACTATATTTAAAAGACTATCTTTGAATCTACATTTAAAATACTATCTTCCAAACACACAGTCAATGAGAGACCAAACACAGTGGGGATCAGTTTGGTCTTGCTATAATAGAGAAGTGGCCAATAAGAATGTACTTACGCTGGTGTTGGGCTAGTTGCTTTTTGTGCAGGAGCTGAGAAGCTATCACCCAATGATGATACAGAGAGACTTGCAGAATCATCAAAATCATCATCATCATGACCAGCATCAGGAATTGTCTGATCAAATGACAGAGAAGGAAAGAGAGATTGAAGAGATATTGAAGATAGAATAACAGCTATGTCTTTGCATGGTGTATTAAAGAAGTAATATAAGCAAAGTAAACTTAAGGTAGAAAATAATTTCAGTTTATAAAAACTATTTAGAATTTTTGGAAAGTCACCATACAGTACATGTAGCAAGTGATGAAAAGATTCCCAAACATTTTGGAACTTCATACAAGTTATATTGTTAAGAGCATAAGAAAGCATGGAATGGGAAAGAATCACGGTCTGAAAACTGGCATCTCTCAATGACAAAGTTGAGGCAAGAGAAAAGCTTACAAAATACTAAAACTGAAAATATGAAAAACTACAATCATTGGAAATTGTTCAACAAAGCAAAATAATTAAAAAATTCTTAAGTGTCTTGAAGCTTCATACAAGCTATACAAGAAAGAGCATGAGTAAGCCTGAAAGGGAAGGAATCAAGGTTTGAAAACTAGCATCTTTGATTAACAAAGTTAAGGCTAAACCGTAGCTTATAAGATAATAAGAACTATCAGAAAATCGCTAAAAATTGCCAACACAGATAAGCACACATGGGAGTGTGTATAAATGGCTCAATCCTATAGTTCTTGGGTTGGTAGAACAAAATTGAGGGTGTGGCATGGGGTTGCTTAGAAACAGATTGAAGAGAGTGGATGCAACATACCGGTATCCTGGGAGTTGGAGATGGTGATGGTGTCCTTGGTGCAGGTTGTGGGGGTTTAGCTGCTCCAGCGCCCAAGTCCACGCCCCCTACAGGCTTCTGACCCTGGCGACGCCCACTCAGCTGGAACTCAATGCTCCTAGTCAAACTAGACACCATTGGACCCTGAAAGTCAAATGAAAAGGAGAACATTCATGGTATTAAAATTTAGTGATTCTTGATAATTAATGATACTGTTTATGAAATTTGAAATTCATCTCATGGTTAAATTGTATTAAATTGTCAAAAGAAAACATTACAAGATATCAAGCAATAAATTTATCATTAAGCCCGAGAATAAAGAAATCCTGATTGATTCCGATAGCTTTGATCTGCGCAAAATGGTTTTATCTTACAAATTTCAAAATCGTCTTGTTCATCTATGCCTGGCTCTTTCGTATTGTATTTGTTTGAAAAGAAACAGGAAAAGATGAACTTTAGAATTGTGCATTTAATATTTCATTATTTGCTTGCAATTCACAGAGAAAAACGACAGACCATTTAGGTACCGCTTTATCTGGGACACCTTCTATATCCACGGATGCCACCAGGTGTCCTCCAGAAACCCTGAAAATTTTTGGCGGGTAGGAGCGAGCAGCGCGAAGTCCCAATGCAATAGGTCGGGGTCCAGGGCCCGCCTAGGGTAGTGAAGTCCAAGGCAGGCACAATCGCGAATAAAAAACTCGCCAGGAAATACGGGGTACTTGTCAAGCGCCGATGTCCACGGAGGGCTGAGGCGACAGCAAGGCATAGTTCCGCTCGCTCTGCACAAATCCCATGTGTATACTTACTACACCACACACCATATATGGACAAGATCGCTAGAATTGTGGTACAGTCGTTTTCATAAAGAAATACAAATTATGTACATAATCCACACACCGGTACTACGAAAGTAGTTTACAAATGACTTTAATCTTTTTATCGTCGAGATTTCTTTTGCTTCCGCATTTTCAACGCACAAGCAATCAATGGGCAATTATTCTGATTTTTTATTTTAACAGGAAAAGTCAGGAACCCGGAAATAAGACAGATAAAAGGAAAAAAAACGGAATTCCGGGAAAAACCGGAAAGGTGGCATCCCTGTATATCACCCTTGATCTCTTACCTGTGGCTATCTAACTGAAGTAATGGGTTTGGATGCTAGAGCTCCTTTCTGCTTCACCCCCCCCCCCCCCCCCATACTCCCTCTATATCACCTATGATCCTTACCTATGGCTGCCTAACTGAAGTAATGGGTTTGGTGCTAGAGCTGCTTTCTGCTTCACCCCCCCCTCCCCATACTCCCTCTGTATTACCTATGATCTCTTACCTGTGGCTGTCTAACTAAGTAATGGGTTTGGATGCTAGAGCTGCTTTCTGCTTCACCCCCCCCCCCCCTCCCCATACTCCCTCTGTATTACCTATGATCTCTTACCTGTGGCTGTCTAACTGATGTAATGGGTTTGGATGCTAGAAGCTGCTTTCTGCTTCACCCCCCCCCATACTCCCTCTATATTACATATGATCTCTTACCTGTGGCTGTCTAACTGATGTAATGGGTTTGGGTGCTAGAGCTGCTTTCTGCTTCACCCCCCCCCCCCCCCCATACTCCCTCTATATCAACCCTGTGATCTCTTACCTGTGGCTGTCTAACTGATGTAATGGGTTTGGGTGCTGGAGCTCCTTTCTGCTTCACCTCTTCAAGCTCACTGATCTCTTCAGAATCCCACTCACTATCATCCTCATCACCCTAAATTAAATAAAAAATAAAATTAATTAGATATTTATGTCAAATTAAATACTTATAATTTCAGTATTTCAACACTTTAAACATGTTGATACATATTTATTTAATTGTTTATTTTACTTTGGAACAATCCTCCCAACTGCCTGAAGACTGCTACATATCTAGACCAGTTTTAGGAACTCCTGAAGGCCCACAAATTAACAATCCCCCCCCCCCAAGCCGGTTCACCTGGTCTTTTAGATGTATTGTCATATAATGTATGTTCTTTTGTACTTTAATACTTTTTAAGCAAATTTTGAAGGCATATAAAATGGCAAACAAAAGGTATAAAAAAGTTTGACAAAAAACTTTGACAAAACTTTTTGGAAAAAAAAATCCATGTGAAGGGTTTGGGGGAATGTTCAACATTTAGCCAGGGTCCCGAAAAGTAAAAGCAGGGACAAACATATTCAAGAAATTAAAGCCGCAACAAAATCATGTTGCTAGAGCGGCAAAAAATCTTCCACCTTTACGACAGACAGTGTACATTGTAGCATTCAAGTTTTTCAAGCATGATTCAAACAGCGCTTTACACATTATTACCCCGGTCCTAGCTAAGTGGCCAAGTATATAGCACTTTAGCATATCTGGTACCCATTTACTCCAGGGTGGAATGAAGTAAATGTAGATGGAATGCCTTGCTCAAGCCGGCATGAGACAGAGAAATTTTTTTTAAAAGAAGAAAATTGCTACCAGTGAGGGAGCATAGCAACCAAACTTCCTGGGGGAATTCATGATTTCTTTGGCTGCAATTTCGTCAAATCAATCTCTTGTTCCAAGTCTACACACAGTGAGAGCGGAAAATATTTCCAGAATACACAATGAAAACACCGCTGAAAACACCTCCGCTATGTACTTTTTTTCTTTTTTTTTAGAATTTCAAAATCGGCGGAAATCCACGGATCATGCCTGTCAAGGACATAAGTACCATACATGGAATCAAAACCCCAACCTGTGCCTCTCAAGTCAATTAATAGAACAACTAGATGTAAAAAATTAGGAATCGTAAAATTATCCACTCGCACATTTTCCGAACTAGTCAAAAGCCGCAAAAAAATTTGCACACCAAAATGTTGGCTAATAGAATACCTCAGTATGACGTTGATGAAAACCATTAGTAGGAAGCTGTGTGTGAGCAGCAGGTCTCGGTGGGACATTAGGTGTCTTGTAGATGTTTTCTTCAGGTTCCTCATCATCAAAACTTTCACTTTCCTCCTCTTCCTCTTCCTCCTCACTCTCTTCTTCTTCTTCTTCACTTTCATCTTCAAAAGATCTAGATTTAATATGTTAACAGATAAAATTAAACCATTTATTCATTTACCAATTTACAGCAGGGAGATATAGACAGTCTGAGGCTAATGCTTCCCCCACCAACTACTTTTACATTTAAAATTTGCCCTTTCTTTCAAAATTTCATTTGATGGGTTATGACGAAAAATAAAAGAAAATGAGATATAACAATAACTTTTGCAAATTATTAATTTTTACCCTGACAACAATATACTCCAAACTCTAAAGTAAGCTTCCGTTAACACAAGTTCATAGTCTGCTTGGAGGTTTAAAAAAAAAAAAACTCCTACATAAGGAGGGAACTCACACTCTCACATTGGACTTGGGGGTGTTAGCCCGGGCCTTGGAAGCCACACCCTGGCCTTGGTTCCCTCTCCCATTATTCATGGCAGGGCTCCTTGCAGCTACCGGTGGCCCAGACCTGACTTGACCAGGAGAGAGCTTCTTGACCGATGCCTGAGGCCGCTGCTTAGGCTGCTGTCTTTGCTGCTGTTGCTTATTCTTTTGCTGCTGTTGCTGTTTTCCGGTTGGTTTGCCTCTTGAGGATACCTTACGAGATTGAGGGGGTGGGGTACCTGCCTTTAAGCGAGGATTAGGCGAGGCTACATAAGGGTGACAAAAATATAAAATTTTAAAAATCAAATACGTATGAATATGATAAGCTGTAAATATCGAAGTTATTCATAGTCAAGATGGAAGTGACTCATTTAACTAAATACTGTAAAGTGTCTTATAATTTGTTTATATTCACAAAAGTTTAAATAAAATTCCTTTTTCAATTTACTTTAAGGCATGCAAAGGCAATCGTGCTTTAATACATGCTTCAAAAATAAAGTCCTGTTCATTCCGTCATATGTAAAATTCTTGTCTCTTGCTTGATTCTCAGTATTCACCTGAACGACCAGCCTTGCCCGTCGGTGACCCACTACGCCTCAGCTCTGCTGCCTTACGATCCACCTCCCTCTTGAAGCGCTCCCGTATATCGTAGAACTTGCTGTGCTGCTTTGCCAACAGCTGGCGCTCTTGCTTCAGGATTCGTACCTTGTTCTCCAGAGACTGTGCTGATATACCCCTCATTCCCTAGGAGAAACAGATAATAATAATAAAGATACCGTCTGTTCTCTTAAAGTTTATCTAAAGTTTGGGGAGAACAGAAAATAGTCTTTGTGTTGTTTTACTTCCATAGCACAATAGTATGAATGAATACCTAAGTTAGCCCCTGTATACAAAACACTTTTCCATCAAATCCATTCTGAAACCTGAATTTAGCAAATAAACAGTGGAAATATCTCTCACAGCACACACAGCAGTTATAAGCAAAGCATATAGCAATGATTTTTATACACATAATGTACCAAGCAGCAGTGGTTTGTCAGGCCCAGAATTCTAGGGTAAGAATGAAGCATTTATAGCCTCATTCTGATGAACATCTCATGTTTATACTGACTTATGACATATCGTGGAAGAACATACATGGAATATGATAATATCATTTACCCATATATTGATATATCATTGGAACAATATGAGGACAAGTTAAAGGGGAAGTTCACCCTGGAATTTTGTTGGTCTTAAAAAATGAAGAAAAATAATAAAAAAATATTAGTCAAAGTTTGAAGAAAATCGACCAAATAATAGCGAAGTTATGAATATTTAAAGTTTTGATTCTGTGACGTCACGTGCGAGCAGCTTTCCCATTGGTTGTGTATGTAAATTTCATAAATTTGTCTTTTTGTCATGGTTCTTCATAAAGGAATGGGTCAATTTGATATAGTCATGTATATGAACATATGTTTGATGGTATATCGACCGCACAGGTGACATGATTAATTTCTTCTGAAAAAAAAATGACATTTTATGGAATTTACAATACATAACACATAGGAGATCTGCTCGCATGTGACGTCACAGAATCAAAACTTTAAATATTCATAACTTCGCTATTTTTTGGTCAATTTTCTTCAAACTTTCACTCATATTTTTCTATTATTTTTCTTCATTTTTTAAGACCAATAAAATTCCAGGGTGACCTTCCCCTTTAAGCAAGTTTAAATAAAATTTAATATTCTCTACTATAGTTGAGCTTTAATTATTTATTCAACAAAAGTAAAAGACATAGACTGAAATTTATGTATCCCATCATAACAGCCAAACATGACTTATACTTGAACCACTTGCAAGAGTAAGCAAACTCCTGCAGGCAATGCAAATCCAAGTAAATCACTATTTGGTTAGATTGTATTGGAAAAAAGTTCTGTTTTCTTGGAAGACATATAGATCAGTGTTTATGACATGTACAATTCCATCATTAATCGTACTCTTTCATAAAATACAAGACAAATTTTGGCATGTACTCATGGCCCCATTCCAGGATTTTGTGCCCTGCCGAAAATAAACACAAGGAAATATTCTCAAATGCATAAAGGAAGAATGATGAATGTATGGCATATGCTCAGGCAACAATTTTGTCTGTGGTCAATCCACGACACCAATTAAATATCTAACTTCAGCCCTAGATTTAATGCTATACCTAATTCTAACCCTGATGCTAACATAAAACCCTATCCTAACCAAAACACTTCATCTGAAATGAAATATACAAGTACCTTAGAGAAACTGTTTGGCACATCAAAACATATCAGGTAAATTTTAAATTGTTATATGCACTGTACGAGTAAAATTGTTTAATACTATCTTCATTATGAGGATATCAATGTAATTCAATTTCTCACCTCTGGCACCCCTCTCTTTGCCATATCCCTCTGCAGAACACCTGTCAGTTCTTCCTTCAATCCAGCCATGATACGATCCTTGTTTTTGGCGACTGTAAATGAAGGAAAGATAAAGAGGATACATGAATATGTATAGGATGTAGAGGATACATGTATGAAGAGGATTCATGAATATATAGAGATGTAAACATGAATATGAATGCAAGAACATTTGAAGGTTCTGTAGGGTCAAAGATTTGTTTACCAGAATGTTCAACAATTTATTTAATGAAAAGGCCCTGTAATCTAGGAACAGCATGAACTTGCTTTACCTACCAAAATGGTAAAAGCAGTATAAATTTTTTTTTTTTTTTTTTAATCCCCCTAAAATATTATAATTATGAATCATTAAAAAAAGGGATCAACTAGCAAAGCTTACATTTCTTTAACAGCAACAGGTATGTACATGTATCTTTAGATTGTAATATAACATCTATATAGTAGGTTTGAAAAAAGAGATTAAATGATTGCGATAACAAACTTTGAGAATACACATGTATAGCTTGCAATAGTAACCGTACCCTAAAGCAAAATAAAATGAAATTTTAAATAAACATGCACAACAATATCAAAAGGGCTCCACAATAAGGATCAATATAAATAGTTTCGACATCAAAATTATAAGTACATGTATACACTGTACATCTACATGTACTATACAATTCAATTTTGTAATAATATTTTAATTTCACTGATCCTGAGAGCTCAAATTCACCAAGAGGTTGCAAAAATAAACAAAAACAAAACAAAACAAAAACAGAGCAAGTGGCTGGAGAAGCAGATTTCTTTTAATTTTCTTTGTTTTTGTTTTTGTTTTTGCATGGGGTATCATTTATACATGTAGCTCTTACTTTAATGTCATTTAAGTTGGCTATACTTTAATAAAATAGAAACATTTGATGTCATTGGAAAGCTTGTAATCTCTAGTTTCAGAAACCATATAAAAGCCCAAAATAAATTATGGAAAAATAATGGTGGTTTTGAGCTAGCAGGGGGGCATTTCATCAAAGGACTTCTCGGACGTTTTATCCCACAAACTGTTATAAGCTACTGAAATGCTTACATCTGATTGGCTGAGAGCAAATTTGTTGGATAAAACGTCCGACAAGTCCTTTGATGAAATGCCCCCCAGGTCATAGATTTTCCTTCATATCAACCCATGACCCAACCATCCTGTGAAAAGAAATCAGGTGAATACCCACATGTATTTAGATCATCCTGTGATTCATTCAAACCATCAAGCTCATCGTCTCCTATATCTGTGTATAGAAGGAAGGAAATGGGGAAGGGCAACTAAACATAACTAAATATCACACCAAGCAAATAAAAATATGTTAACATGCTAAAATAGATGTTGTATAATGGATATGTTGATCTGACACCATAAATTCTTGCCAAAGTCATCATAAATAAAGACAATATCTTCTTTTTCAAACCTATTAAAAAATAAATTAAATCATGTTCATTGCCCCCAATGTCTGTGTAGAGAGATAGAAGGAAGGAGGGGACAATCAACCATGAAACATAAAATACATACAATTATAGAATTTTTTTCAAAATTGCCATTTAGGAGATTCACTTTTACTCTTGGGCTAACAATTGTTCCTTTGTTTTGTTTTTATAGCATAATTTTATGCTCGTATTTGTAAATTGACTTGGAGTGTTTCCTTCTAAATCTCACTAGTCACATATATTTATAACAATTAAAAAACAAATTTATTCATACAACAAGCACCAACATGCTTCCCTGTTTCATTGTTATATTCATGGATAATACACAATTGGTTCACATAAAGTCCCTTTTTTTTAAAATTGTTTACAATAACTTTGTACTTGAACAATTACATGTACATAATCATTTTTAGAAAGCAAATAATCAAAAAAGATGTTTAATTTAATAAGAGCTGTCTCTTATTGTATCTAGTATGATACAAGCAAAATTGAATAATTTCTATAATAGTGCAAAGTAGAGGATCTAATAAGAAGATTATTAATATAACATAAGTGTTTTAAACTTGAAATATTGTCTAACATTGCATCTCAATTTAAAAAAGGTGTATATTTTTATTTTTGAAATAGAAAATGCTCTTAGTATGTAAATGATAGCTATTCTTCTAGAAGAAGTCTGTAGTTACATCTATTCATAGAAAGAAAAGATATGATTCTATTTACTATCATCAAAATAAAGGGATGAACACTTTATGATTGCATAAATGTAACATTGTATTTTAAATAAAATAAAATATTGATAGTGTGAGACAGTAACAGAAAATCTTTTGAGTAAATAGCAAATTGTTAATATTCAAACATTGGAAGTGTTATGGGATATGGTGTAATAATGTCATGGGTTAGTGAAATGCCAAAATGTGTTAGTTTAAAATGTAAAAACCAGTGCAAAACTATATAAATAGCATATTGGGTGCTATGAGTAGTTCCGTAAAAACAAAAAAACCTGAAAAAAAACCCTGATGTATATTGGTATTGCAAGAAACAGACATTTGCGAGTGAAATTCCAATGCTAATAATAGCCTTCAAACTAAAATCACACACATATACATGTAGGCCCAAATCTAATGAATGAATGTATTGCTACTATACAATGTATTATGTTAAAGTTCCCTTGTTGATGTCTACTTTATTTGTAGGTAATTTTTGTACATCTAAGATTCCTTACGCTATTACATTAACATATAAGCAAAAAAATTAATAAACAGATAAAAAAAAAAATTAAGAGGAATTAGCACACTTTAACTTTTGTACATCAACAGAATTTTTGGAACCCATACATTATATACAATATAATTCCAATATATATGTACAAAAATATGGTACATCATCTTTAGTGGCTATTAATCATCGATACCTACATAAAATGTTATGCTAGTTAGTAATCAGCTAATAGAAGTACAAATTAACCATTTTTTCTCTTCCCAATTATACCAATTGTAAAATTTATGCCAAGAGATGACACTTTTGCTGACCTGAATCGGGAAGATCGTAAGATGGGTGCGTGCCGGTCAGCCAAGATTCCGACTCTTGCAACACACGTGATAACGTATCCATTCCTTCGAGGGAATTCTCTGTTTCATGTTAACATCATCATCATCATGCAATGGGCAAATAAAAGTGGACATGAATGATCAGAATCGACAGAAAATAAGGATTGGAAGAATAAAAAGATAATTGTGATATCAAGGTATGAATCAAACCTATATTATTAAAAGCAGTTAGACCCATTTACTAATGGTGGTATCAAAACCTGCGATGAGATGAGTTTGAGACTAGTTTGCAACTCTGTCTTTGAGATGTCTCCGTGGTCTCTGGGACATCTCATGAGTCAAAAGAAAATCTAACAATGTTCAGATTTATGATATTTTTTCCCATCTTGAAGACATTTCACAATCTTGAAGATGTCTCTTAAGATGAGATACCACTTTAAGTACTATGTATTCAAATTTATGTATGTTTATTTCATGGGGACCTACATGTAGTCATGAAATATACAATTAACCTGTTTTTAATGAATGAACTGAAATACTTGTAATTCAGTTTATATACATTGTACGCTGTTATTTCTACTAAGCTGCTAAGCCTCTTGCAATCTTCAGATTATCAACAATAACCCTGGTTTAAAAAGTATGCATAAATTACAAAATGTAGTAAACTGGTCTATAAATTCAAATTAAAAAAAATATGTATCACTTGTGATAGTTTATATGTTGGTCAAATCTGATGAAATGGATTAATTACCTAAACATATAATACAGTTTAAAATATTAATAAATTATTCAGAAATGCTTTAGGGTGCGAGTTTACATATTTATTCTTTCTTGATATGGCTTAGATCTGCTATTAAAGATACATTGTACTTAATGTTAACATAGCTAAAGGATAAAACACAATTTCAAAAAAAAAAAAGCTAGGTAAAATTAAAAATAACAAGATTGAACAATATATCAAAAGAAGGTGAAGTACTTAATCTAAGATCAACTGCAGTGAAATGATCTGTGGTGTACAATGTAGCGTGTGGCATGTGAAACGCAATGAGATTAATTCTTGAAAAACATATAATAAAATGAAATCTAATCTTCTAAAATATGAAGTAAAAATTTGAATGACAATATACGAAAGTGCTTGTGAGAAATGTTATGGATGTAGGTGTTCATGGTTATCCAGTTGTAATAATTTATACCCTGATTTTTGTAAAACCTTTGTATGTAAAATACGAAAGTTTAAATCTATAAGAAGTGTGTGATTCTCATGATGGAACTGCATTTAGAAGTAAAATTGGCTAAAAACATAACATGTTAATTCATAATGCAGTAGATTGGAGCTAAATCTCGGAATGATCGAAATAACATTTATAATTATTCAACTTTTTACATATTTTCTACCAAAATCTTTTATCAGTTTATTGTTTATTTTGAATGCTTGGTGTAAGCTGGTTGATTTTGAGAAAATTATTATTTGTCAAACTAAGAACTCAAGATTATTTTAAAGTGAGTGACTTCCTAAACAGAGCCGACTCTGGATTCATTTCAGGTTGTCTTTCAATAACTACAGTTCTAAAGTTATGCTACTCATTTTACATGTAGGTTTGATTTGTGACATCAATATGAAAACAGAACAATGTTTCAACATCAGTGATAATACTCAAACGGTTTAGTTAAATAAAAGCATAACAGTACAACAAAACTACAGCAGATATCCTGGACTGCAATACATAAATTACAATAAAAACATACGGTCAAAAGAAAACATGCAAACATTCAGCCAGAAACTAACACTGCATGCTAAAGAACATACATATAACTCACATTCTAGTGCAATTCCTCATTCTCTAAGAACTAGCCTTGCATGTTTTGGAGAGTGAAACATTGTCTAGAATACAGAAAAGCTTCAAGCCATGCAACTACATGTACACTTCCCTACTCTGACAAAAGGATGTAAGTGACATATCAATAAGGATAAGTAGAAGATATTGGTTAAAGCTGAAAGGAGTTAACTTACCCTGGTCCGTGTCCTCTTCCTCGTCTGAGGGAGGTTCCATTTTGGAGGAGGTAGGTATGGTCATCTTAGACGGAGGGGAAGGGAGTGGTTCCACTACCTCGTAGTGTTTGGACTAACAGTGAGGAGGGGGTAGGGAAAGAAAGATATATAATTATCAACATAAATATATTATCTAAACCCTAAATCATGCTATTTCTAATTCTCTTACTAGCCTATAGACCAATTTCGGTTTGGGCGCTGTTTTTTTAAAGTAATTTCTGACTGGGGTTTCTAGTAATCATAACAAAAGAAAATGCGCATACGCATGGCCCATTGAAAATCCCCGAGATATGGCCACCATAAGTTACAGTGCTGTAAAGTTAGATTGGTGTATAGGGACTTACTGTAATCATGTATAAGGATACTTAGCAATAAAGACACAATTGACATGCAGATTGTTATCTGTTATAATCTGTGTAAGTATGAATTGCTATCAATCGCAGCAGACTATGAGTAAGGTACTACAATGTAATCCCCAAAATTTATTTTAGTCTAGAACAGTGATATTTTGTGGTTGTTTCATTTTAAAAGGTTTTTTTTATACTTTTCATTCACAAGAGGGAAACTATGTGATAAGGTGAAACATTCAATATTCACAGTGTATACTTACAGCTTTAACCTTCAACTCTTTGATTTTTTCCTCCTTCCCTTTCAGCTGTCTCTCATAATCCTTGTTTTTCTGATAAGAAGAAGACATATTTTGCAGATGTTTTAAAGGGATAAATATAGTTGCTACTCATATATAAAACTTATCTCATGATCAAGTGGTTTAGGAGCTGTTCTGCACTCAACTTCTCTGTCTCTTTCTCTAATATCTAATATATCAATGCTCTATTTAAATAGGATTTTCAAAAGGTCTGGAAGCTGGTTCTGGCTCCCTCCTCGACTCCTACATCTCGACGTTTCGGTGGGCGTGTTCTCACCGTCTTCATGAGAGAGACACTGAGAACATGCTCACCGAAACGTCGAGATTGGGTAGGTCCTTTTCAGGACCACTCAAAATCTCAAGAAAGAATACTTGGTGCACTGTGAACCTTCACCTGCTAATCTTTCTTCCACCTGTGACACCTTCAAAGAATATCCTACATCTTTCTCTCTCTCTCTCTCTCTCTCAATGTCCATGAGTTGCTTGGTCTCTTTCAGTAAGGTTTTCTGTATCATTATTGTCATTGCAATAAAAAAACTATAGAAGATCTTGAAGCTGTTTCTGGTACTTGGCTCCTTTCTTTTCTCCTCCATCTCTCTCAATGTCAAGGAGTTCTTTGGTTTGTTTCAACAAGGTTTTCTGTATCATTATTGTGATTGCAATCATTAATGTGTCTCACCTTTAATAGATCTTCAAGCTGTTTCTGGTGCTTGGCTCCTTCCTTGTCTCCTCCGTCTCTCTCAATGTCAAGGAGTTCTTTGGTTTGTTTCAACAAGGCCTTGAGTTCCTTTACTTCTTCTTTGTGAGATGATTTGATATCCTTCTGTTTCTTCTTCCATTCTTCCTCTCTTTTCTTCAGGTCAGAAGTCATCTGAGTTTGCACTGTTGAGATCTGGAGGTGTTTCACAGCGAGGAAAATGTGACTTAAAATCAAGCTTATATTTCTAGAGACCAGGGGGTGATTCACTAAGAGCTAAAATCAATCCCAACTGGGATAAAATCAATTTTAGGATCAACTGTGTTATAGTTCCATAGGCCTGTATTGGGATTGATTTTGCCTAATCTCAGTGATCAATAGATTTCAAAATAGAAAGTGACCCCTGAGTATGATCTGACCAATGACTTGATGCGTTATGTATACAGCATGCAAATAGAAATGTTCAATTCTTGCAAACAATTAATAACATAGTGACCAGTTCTTGCCATTAGCAGACACATAGCAAACATGTACAGAGAGAGTTATGTCTTGAGAAGAGCTGATATTAAACAGAAACTGCTAAATGCAAGCTTAGGATGAGGCAGGTGAGATCTTTGGAACATTTGTAACACAAAGAAATGATAGCACAGACACTGAGTATGATACAGCATCATTGCCAAACTCCTTTGACAGGTCACAGAGACAAAGAGAGAGGTTGTGATAGTAATCCAGGGGGCCATTTCATCAAAGGACTTGTCAGACATTTTATCCGACAAATTTGTTCTCAGCCAATCAGATGCAAGCACTTCAATAGCTTATAACAGTTGTCAGTGAGAATCAGTGAATATTTGTTTTATGAAATGCTCCCTAGATGGTCCTTACCTCTGTCTGGAGCTCATCTTTTAACCTGGACATCTCCCTTTCTTGTTTCTTGCTCCGTCGTTTGTATTCTTCTAATTCATCCTCGTCTACAATCTTACCCAGCATGGACTGTTTCCCTAAAATGATATAAGAAAATATACATAAAACACATGGGATTAGCAAGGTTTGCTTCAAATTACAGAAAACAATGTTCTAAAAAAGAAATTGAGCAAAAGTAACTTAAATTGATCACATTCCCACTTAAACATCCCAATCACATGAGTTTTTCTTTGTTGTTAACATGTTCATTTGACTTCATCCATGTTTACCATATTTGGAAATTGTTTGCAAGAGGTCCTAGGTGTGACTAATGAAAAGTTCTTACCTAGTTTTGATTGTATGTTCTCTAGAGCCGTTTGGGAAGACGTGTATTTGTCATGCATCTCTTTAAGTTCCTTCATAAACATATTCTGCATCTTCTCCATTTCCACCTGATGATGAAAGAAAGAGAGAGAGAGAGAGAGAGAATGAAAGAAGCACTTACACAAATTGGCATGACAATAACTTCAGTCTTTCACTTCCAAATTTAAACTATAAACTTTCCCATATTTTAATTCAATAATCTACGAAAGATCTTTAGACCTGGAGGTCTAAATCACATCAGGAGGCATGTTCTCTCCCAAAAAGAGAAACTTAAGCAAGAAAATGACCCACTCCACCCTCTCTTCAATGCCATGCCTGCAATAAGCGCTTAGATCTAGGCAGTTTCCTTCATTCTATCGTTCCCGATTCGACCAAAGCCCCACAACCGCTAGACCTCTTGTCAACCGCCTTGCGTCTGCACCAACAGTGTCAACACCAGTCCAAAAGAGTCTCTCTCCACCAGGATTCCGTGAACATTGGCCTTTCTGGCTCAAAACTTATATTCTAATAACTATTTCTTTATCAACTTCAAAATACTTGTATGCAGCCCCACACACTATTTTTTTTTACCAATATGTTAATAAGAATTTTGTATTACTGATATTTCACCTAATAGTTCTTTTTAATACAGATAGTAAAAAAAGTTATGAATAAGAGAATAAAAAATGCATTAATTGCAAACTGTTTGTTTTTTTTTCTGAAGCAAAACATGAGCATTTAAAGTCATCCAAAATCCATAATAATAAACTTTCATCCAACAGCTTGCCCCAAAAAAATTTATCTAGTGATACATTATACTTTCACAGAAAATGATTCAAAGCAAACTCCATGAACACATCACAAATTTTGGTGAAATACACACCAACCATATAGCAAAAACACCCAAAGAATTGCTCCTAAAATTCCATTTATTGAAGACTCACCATCCAAAAATGATTAGTCTGTACGATAATCAAAAGCAGAAATAAAATTTTTATAAGAATGTTTGTTTTCAAATGACTACAATTTCATTTGGTGAATGTTTGCATGAAATTAATTTATTTGTTTTGTATTGAATAATAAACTGAATCCCTATGTTGGCCATAAATTTCCTGCAGTCTAGAGTGCGATCAAAATAGATAATGTAAGCAGTGACGGACTACACAAGCTGCATATTGACATCAACATTATACAATCCATGCAACATTCTGAATGCATGAACATATTGCAAATCTAAGTTTGGCTTATGATTATGATTCGTCTAAATTAATTCACAATAATAATAGTTCCACTTCCAAGCATTGGATTTGTATGCTACTGCAGCACGGTAGCTTGCTCTTGTATGGAGAGAAATTCATAAATCTCATTGCCAAAATTAGGGTTCCCAGCGTTTCAAGAAAACAAATTCCCTGATTTTTCCCTGATGAAATCTAAAAACTCCCTGATAATTATTTAAACCCATTTCCAGTTTCACGTGTTTTCTTTGTTGTCGCAGTGAACTATTTGCAGGATAAAACACTAGTCTGACTGACTACCAAACTTTTGATTTTTGGGCCAATCAAAATTCCCTGACTTTTCCCTGAGTTTGAAGCATTATTATCAAATTCCCTGACTGGAAAAAAGTAAAATAATTTTCCCTGATTTCCCTGATGGGCTGGGAACCCTGTCAAATGGAAGTTTCCCTCTGCTTAGTTTCATGATTACCTTGAAACACCTAGTGGTTTAAACAGCATGCCATGAAACCATACATAGATATATGCAGCCATACACATCGCCATGATTTGAATAGCCCTGAGCCATCAAAACAGTCAAGTGATCTGACTTTTATCTTTCAGCAAGTTAGTTTACATACATTTATCTTCATATGAATCTTGCATTGAAATGGTGGAGAGTATTGCATCCGTAACTTGCATGCGAGGTACGACTATCTCTAATACGTTGCCATTGTTTCTAAAGTTTATGAATGTGATACAAAAACACATCCTCACAAAGCCTGCAGAAAAACTCATTTACAAACACCAATATGAATGCTTTATTAGGAAACTAAAACAGCTCGGATTTAGATGTTCTTTGAAGGTTGAGGCTTGCATGGTTGATTCGAATACTGTGAAGAGGTTTACGGTTCACCATGTGGTTATGAGAGAGTAGAAAAGGAAATGGAGAAATTTACAGTTACTCCTGAAGACTGACAGTCAACCTGTCCGAAACATAGAGCACTCTTTACTTCTACTACATGCCTTCTTCTCATCTCGTCTTCTCATCTGGTTCACAGTCCTTTTCAGGACTAAATAAACAAGGTGGTTAGTGAACCACGAGTCTCGCCTGATTTCGCTATCAATAAAATACGCAATATGACCTTTTGACCCCTAGATGACCTCTGACCTCCTCATCCTCATCAACACACAAGTGGTATTAACCAAGGATAATTTATACCAGGGGTGAACAAAACTGCCATTAAAAAATGAGTGAAAGTCAAACAAAAAGTTTAGGAAAAGATGAACTCTAAGTTGACCTTTTGACCGCTATATGAAATTTGACCTCGTCATCCTCATCAACACACAAGTGGTATTAACCAAGGAAATTTATACCAGGGGTAAACAAAACTGATGCTATAAAAAATTAGTGAAAGTAACACAAAGAGTTTATGAAAAGTCAACCTTTAAGTTGACCTTTGGAGCCCTATATTACCTTTGATGAGATCAAAGGTAATATAGGGGTCAAAAGGTCAACCTTTAAGTTGACCTTTGACCCCTATATTACCTTTGATCTCATCATCCTCATCAACACACATGTGGTATTACCCAAGAATCATTTGTACGAAGTGTGAACACAATTGATTGAGAAATAAAGAAAACAAAAAGTTTAAGAAAGTTGACCTTTAAGTTGACCTTTTGACCCCTATTTGACCTTTGATCTCATCATCCTCATCAACACACATGTGGTAATACCCAAGAATCCTTTGTACCAAGTGTGAACACAATTAATGGAGAAATAAAGAAATGAGAGCAAGTTTAAGAAAAGTTTACCTTTAAGTGACCTTTTGACCCCTATATGACCTTTGATCTCATCATCCTCATCAACACACATGAGGTAATACCCAAGAATCCTTTGCACTAAATGTAAACACAATTGATGGAGAAATAAAGAAAACATCAACTTAAGAAAAGTTGACCTTTAAGTGACCTTTTGACCCCTATATGACCTTTGATCTCATCATCCTCATCAACACACATGTGGTATTACCCAAGAATCATTTGTACGAAGTGTGAACACAATTGATTGAGAAATAAAGAAAACAAAAAGTTTAAGAAAAGTTTACCTTTAAGTCGAACATTTGTCCCCTATATGACCTTTTATCTCATCATCCTCATTAACACACATGTGGTAATACCCAAGAATCATTTGTACCAAGTGTGAGCACAATCGATGGAGAAATAAAGAAATGAGAGCAAGTTAAATTTTTGTAATAGTGTAACAGATGGCCTCATATTAATTGACCTTTTGACCCCATCATCCTTATCAACGCATATTTGGTATTACCCAAGTATCATTTGTACCAAGTGTGAACAGAAATGATGCAGAAATAAAGAAATGAGAGCAAGTTAAAGAAAAACCTAAAAATGTAACAGACAAACAGACCAACAGACTAACAGGAAAAGTGATCACTATGTCTCTGCCGAACTTCGTTCAGGCGAGACAAAAAAAGAATACCTCTTATTCCAATCTCTACTCTCTATCTTGCCTATCAATTTTCTACTTTCTGTAACTCTCCCATTTTCTTTTCTACTCTCTCAAACAGTCCTTTTTAGGATTAACCACATGGTGAACTGTAAACCTCGTCACAGCCCAGAGTTCCTTTGTAAATACACTGAAATCAATTTTTCTTACCTTCTGAAAACTAAGCTGTTCATGTTTCCACCTCTCCAACTCCTTTCTATGTTGCTCTTCATGTCTCTCTGTCTCTCCTTGGTTCTAGATAAAACACAGATTACAATTTTGATTTTCATTGGTTTGGGTATATGGGGAAATAATATTTTGGAATCTAGTACTCTTTTACATATTATTAAAAATCAGACATCAGGGAATATCAGGTCTTTTCTCTCAAATAGCGCTCTAAATTTTGCAAAATCTAAGCCCAAATCATCTTGGGCTTATAGTCTAATTTTGTAGTTTTGGCTTGAAATACAATGTGCATGATAAGTTGAGTGGTGCTGCACCAGCCTGTTACCTGATCCAATCATGCACATATTGGGCTTGTTGAGCAAGGTCGAGATCAGATTGTAAAGCTGAAAAGAGAGCTGATGAAGTGTCAATTTGCCCTTCAACTGGTTCCCCCTGATTCAACTGACATTACATGGCATGAGGTCTCCAGGTCTCCATAACACAAAGGTTTGCAATCAATCATAAAGTGACAATAGCCAATCACAATCATTGTTGCAAGCGCTTTTGTTCAAAAGACTTACGAGTAACCAATTGATTTTTTTGTGCATAGTTCCAATAGAACGCACACCTTTTGTGTTACAGGCCCCTGGAATAGAAAAAAGCTAGTTACACATTTAGAACAAGAAAAATATGAAACAGAGTAATAAAATTGACCCAACAGTGATAACAATAATAACAATGTATCCATGTAGTAAGTATTTCACTATTAATCATTTTCAATTTATTTATTATTCATGTTTTTTAGAGAATGAGGACCTTACCCTATGGTAATGCAGAGCTGCCACCTCTGAAACCAAAATCAGTAATCTGAAAGCTAAAAATCAGTAATTTTGGATGGAAATCAGTAATTTCAAGCGCGGCGCTTTCAACATCAAGAAGACTGCATTTGCACGTCATTGTAGAGCTGCACACAACACCACAACACAAACTACTAGTACCATGGTAATAGCATCACTCTGAATACAGACTTGAAGTAAAAACAAGAACATTCTGTTTATAACATCATTTTAAGTGCTATAAACAATGGTTATTAGAGGATTGATGTATCATTACCCTGTTTCACTTACGTGTGTATATTCACTTCAGGTTTTTACAATTAACATAGAGCCTGTAGCCTTGGAGCGACGGCACGCGTATTTACTTGCAATTTTACTGTCAGGGAAGGCATTTTTGACAAGTTGTGAAAGGTGGTCTGCTACTGAAAACGCGATGTTGTGCTCTATCAAAAATTAAGTAAACTTCACTTCGGCGTTCGTGACAGAATTGTCCTTTGCGACGAAATACTGGGCGATGTCATGACTGCGGGAATTGGAACTTGCCTCCGCCGCTGCAGTCCGGTGCTTCACCGACTTCAGATGTACCTGGATATCGTTCGAACCGCCATGACCAATTCCAAAATCGGATGAGCAAAGTGTACAACAGGCACTGTTTGTATTCCTTTTCGACGGAACAATGCATGACCATTTCTTGGTGTAATCACCTGAGAAGGTTTGCAGTTTTTTAGAACGCTTCTTCGATGAAGCCGAAGTCATTTTTCTCCGTCGGTTACTCAAAGTTTGACCACGGCCGACCTGCTGCACATGCGGTAGTGTAACACTCGGCCAATGCATATTTAGATAAATATCGTACCACTTGTTTCAGCACATCTACCATGCATGCGCTTTCGTATCGGTCAAAACTTTGTGTGTCAGCTCATTCAAAATTTATTCGTGTATCATATTTTGTTATCAAACATGAAAAGGGGTATATGAATAAAAATGAAATGAATAAACATGATCCAACAAATAATGTGAAATACACACAATGACAATAATTGTTGAATATAAATTCAAGTTTAATCAAGAAGTACATCATTTTCTTATCAATTATCATCAATCATCATCATCATCATCATCATCTTCATATTAGTCGATGTCGTACTTTTATATTATATATACAATGAGCCGCATCTATAGGGAACAAAATTGAGACTCTGCTATAAACTACACATGGACATGGTACCGTACGGGTTGGTTGAAGGTGGCTAAATGACTTGGGACGAGTTTGCCGTCTCCCCGATATATATTGCATGCTGAAAGCTAGCACACGCACGCCTCATATGGGCAGGGCGGTGTGCATGTCTTTCGATGGTAGACTACATTGTGTGCAGTGGTCGTGGCTGAGGTCGCGGATGATTTTTCTGTGCGCTCAAAGAGTTAACCACCGGGTCGAGGCCCGGAAGTATCGCGATCATTACTCGCTATAACACTCGCATAATGCATAATGCATGTGTTAATACATAGGCATGCAGAAATCGGGAATCCGTAATTTTTGAAGGGGTTTCCGTGCTTCCGTAATTGCCGTTGATTTCCGTACCAATTACCAATTACGGAAAATCCGTACTAGTTGGCAGCTCTGGTAATGGATATATTTTGAAGAATGTAAAATAAAAAGGAAACCTACATACATGGATTTCATATGCTTTGCGATCTTCCTCCAATCTATCTCTATCCCAATCTCTTTCCTCTTTCTCTATGTATTTTACCAACCTGTTTTTTGTGAAGTGCCAGTTTGATTTGTTCTTGCGCTCTTTCTCTCTCCTCTGCTACCTGTGATTCAGAAAACTTTAATCTCTCTCTCAGTTCATCCAGATCTCTCTCCAGCTTTCACTTACTTCATTAACCTAAAAAAAAACAACAACAAAAGTTTAGTGATGAGTACAAAGTAATGATGTTAATAACAATGGAAAGAGGATAGATAGATGATAGAATATTGATGAAAATGCTGATTTGTCTGGTGGTAATTATCAGTCTAACGGGAGACTCTAGCTCCATGTGCAATAGACCACCTCACCACCAGCGTGTAGACCAGCACAAAGCACAGAACTCTATATGGAAACATTTGAAATTTGAAACAAAAATTCTGAATTTTAAGTTCGGTTGACCTTTGGTGTTAGATAGATTTTAGGTCACTGAAGTACCAACTTAAAATGGTCCTGGAACCCTAGGTGTTGAGCTACCAATGATGTATTTCGCTAATTTTTGTAAACTCAGATTATAATGTATGTTTTGAAGATGGGAAGGCACTCTAAATTGTGCTCCCAACACAAACACCAGCACCAACACCGAACTACAATTCACATGAAGTGACTTTAATGAAAGAAGCCTATACACCAGGATTCTTGAATAGCTACTATCAATTTGAATTGATTGTACAGTACAGGCCAAAAGTTGGGTCACCCTCAGATTTAAAAGAAAATCATACAATACAATGGATTCTGCATTCATTCAAATGTACTGATACAGAACAATTGTTTTGGGGAGTACCTCCAATTCTATTTTCACAAATACTGATGTTTCACGCCTCAGTGGGGACAAAGCAGAAAATCTTGCCAAATGATAAGAAAGATAGGGCTCCGTCATGGTTCAGTGATTTATCGCACACGTAATTAGGCATTTGGCTTTATTATTTGGAGTCAGTTGAAGCTATATGCCAAGTTTCATGAATATCTCGCAGTCAAATGGACAAAATTTAATAATGAAAATATGCAAAATTTCACTTTTTAAACCTCTGGCTCTGCACATAAAGTCAATGCAGGAGACAATTCAATGCCTGACAAAATAAATTTGGCCTAAATTCATTGATGAATATTGTTCATTCTACCATGAGTTATTCCATGAAACTTGACACACAGCTCCAGATATTCACTATCTAACATGATTTGAGTCAAATTGCGTATCAGGAAAGTCCCGAACCATGACAGAGCCCTAAACTTTCTTCTCATTGCATGATTTTCTTGTATATTGTACCAACTGAGGCATGAAACATCAGGATTTTGTGAAAATAAAATCAGAAGTACTCTCCGAAACAGTCTTTCTGTATTGATCAGTACATTTGAATGATGCTTAATGCAGTTGTATTCATGATTTTTCTTTAAATCTGAAGGTGACCCCAACTTTTGCCTGTACTGTAACTCATACTGTACAGACGCAGGGGTGATACCGCCTTGCAACCTACCTTTCTGGCAGTGACATTATCTTCAGTGTGGAGGCCTTGGGGTGAACTCTGGATGTTTGCGTTGATGTGTGATTGACGTGGACGGATTGAAGAAAGCCTTCTGGCAGTACATACACTGTAAATAAAAAAAACATGAAATAACATAATCAGTATTATATTTTCTTAAAGTTGAATTAAGAAGGGGATGAATTTCCATTAAATTGGGTTCTACAGACAATATATAGCATATATAAGTTGTTCGAACAGATAGCATATCACAAAAATCCTCTGGCTTCTCAATATTCTGGTTTGATAGTTCATGAAATTAGCCTCCTGCCTGGGCGTGAAAGACCAGTGTACTCTACTACACTCTGAGGGTGACGTCACGGGCGGGTATTGTGTATTTCGTGCCTGGATGTTGAATACAGAATGATGCGCAGATAGAGTTAGATGATTTTACCAATTTTTTTCAAGGAAGTCGATTCAAATAATTAAGGATCATATGTACAAATCTTTACTATCCCTATATAAACAATGGTATGAATAACGATTTCCAAGTCTTAAATTGTGAAGTATTATTGCAAACAATGAGTTATTTATTGATATTTTCACTCTTTTATATATTTCTTAACTCCGAGTATACGATCGAGTTCTGTGAGGTGACGTACATTGTAGATCCGGTCGCTCACACAGTGCACACGCAGCTTGAGCAGCTTGTTCCGTACGTGTGTATTGTGTAGTTTTATTTGTGTATGTTGCTTTGCTGTACACTATACTGTGCATTTCTGTGGCTTGCTTATGATGATTTCGTTATTCCTTGTTGACAAGTATTCAAGATCAAATAGGTGAAGTTTGGATCAAAATGACCTTTCTATGAATTTCGAAGACATATAGTGAAAGATGATGAAGCAAACTCACAAAGAAATTGATAAACAATTCTACTTACTTACTTCGAGGCCTATACTGACTGATTTTCGTATAAATTGTAGGGCAAAACCGAATTCATGAGACGTTATTATTTGCAAAGTCACAAGCGCAAAATCGAACACTTAGCACATATACAAGAAGCTAGCTAGCCAGGCCAACCGCGCCGGCGGCAAGCGCAGACCGATTCCGCTAGCGACTTGGTTTTTCAAGAGCCGGTCGCATCACACGCGGAAGAATATCTTACAATAACACGAACGATTAGCGTCCGCTACGCGATTTACCGGTGAGCATAGGCCTATCTCGATCAAATTTCATATCATTTCTCTTGAAATTAATCTATAGGTCTATCGTATCATTTAGAGGGCAGTCACATATTTTGGAGAATGAGTATGTTCACAAATCTACTTTTATAAGCATTTACGTTTTACAAATTGATCAACTGCACACCACAACTAGCTGATTTCCAGTACTATTATGCAGTCAGTATTTATTGACTTGTTTCGCCACGGCCCTCGTCTTAAAATGCTACAAATAAGAATATTCTAGCAATTTAGAGGCATATTATTGACTGTATGACATAGCTTCACTTTTTATTTCTGTTTTAAAATCATTCACATAAACTTAATAATGATAAAATAAAAGTTCTGACACACAAGTAGATTCATATAAATGTGTCAGTGTGTACACACGGCATGCCTTGTGTTTACTTCGCCAAGACCGAATTCCCGTTTGTGACGTCGACGGAGAGAACACTAGTATTAGTACGCATCCCCGGGGAGCGAACTCGGAAAATATGGGTAGGGGTACATCGTTAAAATTCACTATTCTTAACTTATTTGGGGGGTTGAAACGCCACTCAGTATTTTTAGGGGGTTGTAAGGATGCTATTAATATAAATATCTCAATATTTGGGATCGTCTTCTTAATTCAACTTTAACAGAATAGATATAATGTCTTTCTGGTACCCGCCAACCTTCCACAGCAAAGTTTCGGAATTTCTCCAGTGAAAATTATGAATTTTGTGTACTTGGTATGCTTTTACACATAATTTTTCTGAAACATAGAGGAAATTAGAATCCCTAACATTAAAATAGAAGCTAATATCTAGGAATTATTCCTCCAAAATAGGAATGGTTGTCAGCTACATATGCTCTCTTTTTCAAAGAATTGATAACCTTACAATGTCTGTTTGAAACATTGGACTTTTTGACAGTAATGTAAATTATTTTTATCATTGTAAATACACTGCAGCAAGTAAAAATAATTATATAAGATAGATTCATGTCACTATTATGAATTAGAAAATCTCGATACAATACGCCAATGAACATCTCAACAAGTGATTCAGTAAGAGATCAAAGAATCATTCACTGCTTGAATTCATTCACCCTTATGATAATATTAGAGTAGCTTGAATGAGGGTCTGCTGGTTTTTAAGAAGTTTCTTTCTCTTATGTGACTCTTGTTTGACCTTTTGAAGCTCCTCTCCTAGTCTAGATACCTCCATCTTGGTTGCTTCATGGTCAACATGCTTTGTTGAACCTTCCTCGGCTAAGGTGGTGTTTGTGGGCCATTACTTCCTGAGAATGCTTTAGAAGTGATATTAAAAAAATACAAAAATTGTTTAATCTTCTGGCTACTTTTCATGTCCATGTCATAGCCAGATCTGTTATGTTCTACAGAGCAGCTGATGGATATAAATAAAAAGTTCTTTGTTTGGCCTGAGAGATAAAATCATTTATAGATTTGAGGGCTATTTCCATGGATGTTATTTAAGGAAGGAAATTTAAACAATGCAGTGAAGAGGACACTAATCCATTTTTCAGACGCTGCTTATTCTTAACCCCGTACTATCCTTAACCACATACTATCTTAACCCCGTACTATATTTTTTTTATTTCAGACTGTGTTTTCTTAACCCCATACTATTTGCTTAGCCGGGTTTAAGAAAATGCAATGCTTTTCACACTGGGTATCCCTTAACCCAGACTATTTGCTGGATCATGATTATTAATGATTTCATTTTATTTCTTCATGTTCTTCATTGTTTTTCTCTCTCTTCCTTATGTTATTCTATGTTTTCTATCTTTCCTTTTGTTATTCATTGTTTTTCTCTCTTTTCTTATGTTATTCCTTGTTTTTTCTTTTTTCTTATGTTATTCCTGTTTTTTTTCTTTTTCCTTATGTTATTCTCTGTTTTTCTTTTTTCCTTATTTTATATCCTTGTTTTTTCTCTTTTCCTTATAATGTTATTCCTTGTTTTTCTATCTTTTTATTATGTTATTCATTGTTTGTTTTTTTCCCTCTTTTTCCTTATGTTATTCATGGTTTTTCTCTTTTTCCTATATGTTATTCATTGTTTTTCTCTTTTCCTTATGTTATTTATTATTTTTCTCTTTGTCCTTATGTTATTTCTTGTTTTTCTATCTTTCCTATATGTTATTCATTGTTTATCTCTCTTTCCTTATGTTATTTATTGTTTTTCCTCTTTTTCCTTTGTTTATTCATTGGGTTTTTCTCTTTACTTGTGTATATCAAGTTTACGAAAAAATTATGCATATTCATGAACCACGTTTTTCATTGATTGGCTAATGCTTAGCCCCGCTTTTCCTTAGCACGGTTTGGTTTCAGAAACTGCAACTCTTAGCACCGCAATTGCCGACTAACCCGCAATTACCCCGGTCTACCCTGCTTTTTAGCAGGGCCAGATAGTACCGTACTATTATACCGTGCTAGCCTACTTTGGTAAACGCAGTCTGAAACTGAAGCGTGCTACCTTAACCCAGGAAATAGGTGGTACTAAGGCCCCTCCCCCCCCTCCCCCCTCCCTTAGCACCACCTATTTCCTGGGGTTAAGGATTTTAACTGCAGTCTGAAAAGGGTATAAATCTGACTCTTGAATGTTTAATTGAAGATAAATGTTATGAGTTTTTATAGCACAAAAGGGGTGAGATTTTCAATGAAAGAATTCATAATGTCCCCAATTCAAATTTCTCATCATATTGCAGTTAGGCGTTGTAGCCTAGTAATTCAATCTTTAGTAATACATGTACATATATAGGCGTTATATTGTCTAGATTTATTTTTTTTTAATAATATTTGAGTATTAAATGTTTTAGTTTGTTGTTTTTTTGTAGCTTAGCATATCTTCATTCATAACTTGTAATGTTGAACTAATAGAGTCCTGCTCACAAGCTCTGCTTTTAAAGGGGTCCTAAAACCATTCGTTTCATGATGTATTCAAGTTGATACTTTGTTTATTAATGTATATTATAATTGTCTTTATATGTCACAATTATATTGTTAATGTTATGTTGGTTTGAATGAAATGAAATGAAATGAAATGAAACATCATTTTTTTAAAGGCATTCTGCGGCTTTGGATATTAATATATATACCGTATATATATCAATAGGTTTGCCAGATTTGTAAGCTTAGAAGACAAATAGACAGAAAAAATGAACATATATCTTACAAGAAGGTATTGAATAATGAGCTGAGCTAGCTTGAAGACAGTCACAAAATTCTGGTCAACCATTCTAGTATCGATCTCTCGCTCGATGTCACAGAAAGTAATCCCCATGATGGAGTCCTGCAAGCTACTGACATCAAAATCCCTCATAATACGATCCAAATCTATGGAGGCTACATCAAGAAAAAGAAAAATGAAATTTATTGTAAAATAATTAATAACTCTATCTATCAGCCTAATTTTAATTTAAATAACTCGAAATCAATTCTACATCCTCTTACTTTCATCCAATGGTGATTGTAAGACAGAGCCTGTTCATTGCTTGGTTTGTGTTTTTTCAGGTCTTGCATTCCTTCAGCATCATTGATGCAGAGTATTACAAATAATGTAACAATTGTAAGCTCATTTGTATGGTAATGCATATATTGCTTTTTAAAAAATCCAACACAATTGACATGAAAGGAGCAATTATCTAGAAATAATTTACAAGTGACTCGACTGTATTTTACTTGGATGGTTATGTTTGGCCAATGTTTAACAATCAGATACTATACGTAAACCAATATTCAACTAGTTTTGGAAATTCATGAGTGAATACTTTCACAATTTTTGTGATGTTTTTATACTATCTTAAGTGGAAATTTTCCAAGGACTGACTCATGAAGTTCATGAAAAAATAACATATTTCTAGGATACATTATCATTATTCCTGACCTTTATCTTCACCATGAAAAAGACATAACTGAGATTTAAATCTGGGTCTGATCGGAGTCAGTTTGTAAGCTAATGAAGAGAATTAACAATGAGCATTAATACCACTCGACCAACAACTGATCTCTAGTAACATTATGTTGTTCTTGCTCAAGTTTTCATGACATCTTTATTTCTACCATCTCAAACATTTTTGTGATACTCACCAATTTTCTTCCAATCAATCCTCTCATTTCGGCTCCTGAACATAAACCCCTGAGCCCCACTCCCAGGCACAGGGCCTGCATGAGGTTGGGCCCCACTACCCCCTGCATACCCATTGGTGTAGCCATGGTGGGGTAGCCCCCCTCTCGGTGAAGGCATGAACGGCATGTGTATACTCATGATCCAACAAATCACTGATAAATCTCTTATCAATCTATGAAAAATTGAAATGAAGGAAATGAGTATATAAGAAAAACTGAAACTTTCCTTTTGATGTAAATCATTATTTCAAATTAATTCAAAGTTGTACACATTCACACATCTAAGCCACATTGGACTAATGGCAAGATTCAATGAAAAGACTTTCAGAATGCAAACATAATTTGTTATTATTATAAAATAACATTTTTCAGTAACCATATTATTCAATTAAGTTCTGGGTGTTTGGATATTCTTTTCATTATCACTTTTTTTCTTCAATTTTCTTTCTCTCTTCTTGGATGAAATATTTAATGAGATCTATGTTTAAGTCCAATTCCTAAAAAGTTAAGTTAAAGATTTCTGGCAGGGAGGGGAAAAATCAAGGGTGTTTTGGGTGTGTTTTCACGATTGTGATTTAAAACTTGTTCCAAACCCATTCTCTTGAATGTATAATCATATAGAAACAGAGTATTTAAATTTAGAGTCAACAGCTAAATTGCAAAACATAGGAAAAACCTTGGAGAAAAGATCATGAACGAAGTTGCAAAATCTCCACCCATATTTGACACTTTGACACAAGGTCAATGCTGAAATATTGACAGCATGCTTTGAATCACACTCACTCACTCAATCCCTTGACTCTTCCGGAGTCGTTGGGGTGGATTTGAGAGCTGAAGACACACATTTTTTCCTCCATGCCTTCCTGTCAGTTATAGTCGACAGCGGTTCTTGCATTGTCATATCTGTCCATATCTTTACATTTTCCGTCCAGCTTGTCCTTTGACATCCTCTTCTGCGTCCACCTTCAACTGTGCCTTGTAGAATAGTTTTTGACAGGCTGTTGTGTCGGGTGAGGTGACCAAACCATGCTAGCTTACGTCGCTTGACGGTTGCAAGTAGAGGTTGCTGGAGGCCCACTAGGTTTTTGACTGTGGTTAATACATATTCGTTGGTTTTGTGCTCTCTGTAGGAGATGCCAAGTAGCTTCCTAAAGCATTTAGTTTAAAAAGCCTGTATTCTTTGTTCGGTCTCCTTCTGAAGTGTCCATGCCTCACATCCATAAAGAAAGATGGAGACAACAAGGGCCTTGTACAGCTTGAACTTGATGGGAAAAAATTGATGTTACTCTTCCAGATCCTGGCTAGTCTTGCCATAGCTGCAGTGGCTGTAGAAATCCTGTTGCGAATCTCTGCTGTGCAGGTGCCATCTTTCGATAGTGTTGCTGCTAGGTATTTGAAGCTGGTAACTTGATTCTCCTTTCCTGGTAGTTGACATTAATGGTTCTGAGTGCTGTTTACCATGACCTTGACTTTCTGTTCCATACCATATGCCCTGGCTCTCGAGTCAAGTCTGGTGATGAGATCTTGCAAATCCTCCTTGCATATCCTCCTTTGAATGGTTTCTCCCAAATCAGCTTTAATGGTATCTTACCATAATGATTGTATTGACCTTGTAGTGCCAGTGAGGCTATGGATGGCAGATTTTGCAACTTGGTCCATTGGTTTTTCTCCAAGGTTTTCCACTTTTTGCAAGAGATATTGCCTCTAAATACATCCTGGTATGCTTCTATGAGATTATATTTATCAGAGAATAAGTTTTCAACAACTGTGATTTCACCATCATGATTTTTTTTTTTTTAGATTCCCAATATTTCCCTATGCATGGCTAAAAAATTCCTCTGGAACTCGTCATGAACTGGATTTAAATTAAATCTAGATCTAAGATTGATTGTATTTTACCCTCGAACTAGAAGAGAGAAATAATTTTTTTTTCATTATTTAAGAATAGTGAAAAGAACATCTAACGTTAGATCTAACTGTTAACTGTTAAACACCCAGTTATTGAATAATCACAGGTAAAAAATATCTAAATGATGAAACATTGTCATTGAGTTTACTTTCTGAAAGTCTTCACATTAAACCATAATAACAGCCTGCCTCTACTAGACTATCCCTCTTCTTTTCGTATAAAATTGATGCCTACCGAACCACAACCTTGCACATGTCGTAATCCACAGCTAGGACCTAGATCTATATTCACTTTCTGAACTAAGTTACAGGAATCTCCAAAATAGTGAAGGGATCAGCCGAGAGAGAGATAGAGAGAGAGCTAGCAGCAAAGCCATGTCTGAACTGTGGCGAAACTTAAGTGTGAAGACTAAAATTACGTTCCCATACGGTTTCCACTCATCGGCAAAAAATCAGGAGTGTTTTTTATTTTTTTATTTTCATGATAGGCTAATTGATAGTGAAATCAAATTTATTGAAAACATATTCTCTGATAAGCATAACTAGACTCTACATAGAAATATAGGAGGGCTTCAATTTAGAGTCGATATCGATAGCAAAAAGTAGATTAACCTTGGGGGGAAAAACCAATAGACCAAGATGCAAAACCTGCCGAAAGTCACCGCACCGACACAGCACACAGCAGCAAGAACTGCCCCGAAGCGCTGGCGTTGGTCAATTGCCAAGCCTGCACAAAATCAGCCACAGCTCATAATCAACTTTCAAAGCTACTCATTATTCAGTTTAAGTATTTCAGTATATCTTAATTACACTATTATTTATCTACAGTTTCTCACCATTATAAGTATGCACCATCATCACGAATGCACTTCGTTTTCTTGAAATTCGGTTAAAATAAATGCCGTTGTGGTAAACAAAGATCACAGACCTTTCAAAAGCGTCGGTGACAATCGCAGGAATTTCTTGTTTCTAGGATAGAGGACGCCCTCTACTGTTATTTTTTATTTTGTATAATTGATTATGTATACGAGGAGTGCCCAGTATGACAGCAAATTTGAAACAGCTATTCTGATTGGTTCAAAGTGAAACATGCATGCATACAAAAAGAAAAGTTCATGCATCAAGTATCCTAATTGGCTACTATCTATTTGCAAATTGACCATCATTCTCTCAAAATATAAACAACTGACATTTACGGTACAGGCCCAAATATAAAATTATTCATAATTTAAAAAAAAAAAAAAAAAAAAGCACTAAAAAATTGATTTTGTAGTAGAATGTGACCATTACATACCCCAACAAAGTGACATCAAATAATGTATCAAAAGCAAAATGATTGTTTTAAAAAATATCTGAACACACCAAACTAATATTTACATTGAAGAGAAAATATTGAAATGAAAAAAAGAAGCAGATAAAAACTTTCGTTCCCTCCACTATACATACCAAGTGGCATACACATCAAAAGCAGAAAAATATTAATTCATCGTGAGGGTGTTTAAGAAGATACTCAAAACTTGTTAAATATGATTTATTAAAAATTTTAACTATTATACGATCTTATGCAAAGTACACAACCAATATGCTCTCAGTCGGTGGAGGGGACTTTAAAGTTTGTCGACAATTAGAGAAATAAATTGATACAATAATTTCCATCTCCCCGTTTCCCTCCCCCCCCATTTTTTTTTTTTTTTTTTTTGCCCTCCCATTTTTTGATAAGAGAATAAAATGCTAGAAACCAATTGGCTCATGTTTTTTTTTAATGTCCTAGAAAAGAAAAATCAAATAAAAAGATCAACAGATATTTGAGAAAAATTGAACAAATAATAATAAAGCCTATAAGAAATCCAAATATTGAGATCACTAATGCTATGGTGATCCTCACACTGGTAATGCAACCAATATGTATCACAAATGAACAACTGTCTTATTTAGTAGACAAAAATAATAACGAAACATCTATTTTTAATTCTTCCATTGAAAGTAGAGACCTGCTTCCATGATTATATTTTATGAAACCTTTAGTGCATTTCATCTCATAAAAAGAAGACTTGATCTACAGATAGAGTTGATAAAAGAGACGATTCAAGTGAAATATACATGTACATGTACAAAAGTAAGTTGTTCATGTATGACATCACACATCTTGGTTTCATTGCCAACGCCATTTTCGAAAAGAATTTGATGGCAAATGAGAAGAATTTAAAAATTAATGGTAAATTTCAGTTTGCACAGAATAAGTGGAAGGGAAACAACAGCCTTGCCTAACGAAGGGATGGTTCATTAGCTTTTCTTTATGTTCTTTGTTAGTTCCTTTCACAAAATCTCTCGAGCATATACGAGTCGTTCCCTCGCTGCAGACATCCAGTGAGTTTCACTTTACTTTCATTTGTGAAAATTGGTTTTGACCATTAATTTTCAAACTCTTATTGCTCATCCATGCATGGCTCTTTTGTGTTGTTTTTGGTGTCATAAGAATGAGAAAAAAATTAATGGGGCATTCAATATTTATATATTTGCTTGCATTCATAGAGAAAGATTACCGGCCATTTGGGTCCAGCTTTCTCTGGGACTCCCATGTATCATTAGTGATTATTTATTCAATTTTACTCAAATTTTCATTGATCCATTTCCTTGATTTTTAAATTTTATACAAGCTTACTGGTCCCTAGGGTTTTATTCTCCTGTAATGTTTCTCCTTAACGTTCTTTATTTCTATTCTTTCATTCATGCTTGTATTTTGTTCCTTGTGTGTGATCTTTCTTTTATTTCTGTTTTGATTTGATCTTTTTGTTTGATTCTTCTATCTACTCCTTCCATCTTTTAATCCAGAGAAGAAAAAAGAAGTAATTGTAGAAAAGCGGTGATCTAAAAAAATAATAAAAAATTGAACAAAATAAAGAATAGCTTATCTTAGAATTCCTTGTTCTCTCCCTCTTTTCTTCCATAATTATATTTATGCTTTGTTTGTTATTCTCTCTTTACTTCAATTGATATATATCTGTGGTCTCTTGTTTAGGCTCTCTCTGGATTTTTTTTTTTCATTTTTGAGGTGCTCTCTTGCTATATGTCCCTCTCCCATTTGATCCATGCATGCCCTATCTCACTTTCTTTAATTGTCTTTCTTCCACCCGTTCCCACTAACTCTCTCTTCTCTCTCCCTCTTTTTCAAATATACCATAAACATCAGTTTATTAAACACATCACAAATGATTTTTTTTTTGTCAGTGGCATAACATGAAACACACAATGTCCATTTTTGAAGATTAATATCATTTATGATTTATTAACTTGACCATGTGAACAATTAGGTCATTATTTCACCATCAAATATTTTATTGTCATTTATCCGTTTACCAGCAACATCAAACTCACTTATTACTCATTTTGTACACATAAAATAGATAAAGTAAACATTGCATAACGTACACACCTAACCCATCTAATCACAGATATCACTGAACAAAAGATTTTTTATCAAGTTTCAAGGATTGATATTCGTATATAATACACACATTGGATGTATGAAAATGATAACTGAATAATTCAAGTCAAGACCTAAATAGATTAGGTATGAAAATAATAAGTGAATAAATCAAGTTAAGACCTAATTACAGTTGTGCTCAGTTTTTACATTCAGATATGAAACAGATACATAGAACATAGAATATACACTTACACACTGACATAAGAACAGCATTAAACATAATAGACATATCGTCGGCTGAGAGCCAGAAGGGTGCTCTTACAAATCAAAGATGTTCCGTTGAGAGCCATAAGGGCGCTAATACCATTGACTTTGTACAGCAAAAGCGCCCTTATGGCTCTAAATGGAATATCTTTGATCTGAAATAGCGCCCTTATGGCTCTCAACAGACGATATATGCCAAGATAAGGAAGAACAATAATTATTACATTTAAAACTAATAAAACAACATAACATATGAGAATATGATAACTCAATCAAGCACAAGAAAGTAGAATATTAATTTAAAAAGCCTCTGTGTCTATTTCAAAACGTTCAAACAGGAAAGTTATGGAGTGGAGTTCATGTTGTGATGGTAATAGTTTTTATGTTATTTGAATCAGACATTCTTCATAACTCCCCAGTAAAAAAAATTGTGCATAATCTTTTTCTAGTTCTACACAAGTTAATGCTGTATAAAACACACAAGTTAAAATGCTGTTAAAGGAGCTTATTTGTGACTTTGAAGTTCTTCTAACTATGATTTCAAACACTCATTAATTGAGATATGATAGATCATTACATACAAACAACGCTCCGGTTGAGTTTCTAAGTACAAAACAAACCCTTCATTAATTGACATTACAGAAAGGAACTTTGGAAAATCTATAAAAGTGGTATAAAATATCTTATAAAAAGGAAAAATACAATACATACATACTGTACATATATATAACAGCATTTATTGAGAGCCAGAAAGACTTTTATTTTATGTTGTAATAAGGCACTTCTGGCTCTCTGCATGGTCTGAGTATAAATAGGAAGATATCATACAAAATGGTGAAATGGTAAAACATATGACAATACAATAATACAGAAAATTTATATCAGATGGAGATGATAAATTAATAAAATGTTCAATATATCTTTAGAAGACATACTTCCATCCACTCCTATATGCTTACTTGCCTTCTGAAAAACAAACAAGAAAACTTGCCTTCTAAAGAAATTGGTTAGTAAAATCTTAAAACCATTATGAAAAAAAAAGAAAAAAAAATGTTTTATTTAATGGTTACAACCAGAAGAGTGTTAAAGGGAAAGTCTATCCTGAAATTAATTTTGTTTTAATAAAAGCAGAAAAGAGAGAAACATATTAGTGGGGGTTTGTTGAAAATCTATCAAAGGATAACCACGTTTTGATTTTTTAAAGAATAGGTAAATTTTACAGAAGCAAGAGTGAAAGTATATGTCTTATATATTAAATACATATGAAGAGGCAAAATTATATATATATTCTCTTGAGAAAATTTTAGTACAAAGCATACATGGGAGAGCACCTTGAAGGTAACAAAGAGTTGACAAAATATATGATCAATTTCAACTTTAAAATTTGCGTAATATGCTTTGTCAGATTTTTAAAAAAACCTTCACTGAGCTGTTTCTCTTGTTGTTCCACTTTAAAACAACTTCATTTCAGGGTGAATTTTCCCTTTAAAGTATATATGAGTAATCATCTTTTCACTCACATGTACCACCTCAATTTAATTATGTCAGGAAAGTAGATGACAGGCACCATGCCATTTATACATGAAACATCATTAATATAAATTAAATATAATTGCACTAAAATGCATTTTCATGTATTTCAAACGAGGCAGGTTTTGTTCTTTGTATATAAACACATTATTACACTTGCTCTCTTAAATAATTTTAACATGATTTGTTATTTTTATGATAAGGCCCCAAAAACCACAAACAAGTGGAAAATTGTGAAAGTAGTTTAATTAAAAAAAATGAAGGCAGTGTCAACTCATGGAAACACAGAAGAATAAAACGAATGTTCATCCCAAATATATGGGATGACTTAATGCATCTTATGAATTGACTTGAAAAAAAGTTGCTTGTGATCATACATTAATACATTAAAACAGATTGAACTAATATCACATATTACATATTTTAAAACATTAGTTGCTACTAACGAAATGAATAAAGGTTGAAAGAATAAACCCATTTCATCCATGAAAAAAAAGACTAATTATATCAATGTACGATATCAGTGGCGGATCCAGGATGGGGGGGGGGGGGCCACCAAAATTTCCAGATTTTAACATGTAGAGTCAATGAGCAGTTTTCAAATTATGGGGGGGGGGGCACGCGTCCCCTGCCTGGATCAGCCACTGTGATATAATAAAATGATTGAATGCATTTCCAGTGCCATTTTTTAAATCACAAACATTATCTCTACAATAAATAAATGAGTATTCAGGCAGCAAAGTGATGTACCATGACTACAAATTACTATATTATAAGTGGTTTTATATTCATTTTAAATCTAGCGTTGTATCTTTGACAAATTCTAAGACCAATTAAAATGAACATGAAATGAAATATTGCAGCTTTCTTACACGTCATATTCTGTGAATGTATTATGATCAAACTATATACATATAATATCTTCAGCTTTCATTTGATGCAAGAATCAACAGCAGCTATCTTCATTCTTTTTAAAACTCTCATCTTCTCCATCACGCAAATCCAAATCATTCCTTACTAATTCGGCCTTAAATAAATATCCATATAAATATATATTCCATCATTTGCATTATTGCACCTTTCTTTTTCAATCCTTCCACATATATCCATTCATTTCAGCTTTGTCTCTCACTGCATGACATTCTTCCCAGGGAACTAATCCATTCAGGTTTCTTCCTAATGACTCTTCCCCCTCCTTCTGCTCTCTTCTTTCCATAATTCTGTGTCGATATTCCATGCCCTTTCATATTTCTTAAACAATACCAGGTGGTTCGTGAACCAGGGTCTCTCCTAATTTTGCTATCAATAAAACACACAATATGACCTTTTGACCCCAAAATGGCCTTTGATGTAACCTTTGTAGGTATCATATATGTGACAATACCTAATGAACATTTGTTTGAAGTTTAAACAAAATTTATGCAAAAATAAAGAAATCAGGACAAAGTTTAAGGTAACATGATTTTTCAAAAATGAAAACCTGTAAAAAGAAACAACAAAAAAATCATTATAAAATAAGTTAAACAAAATGTTTAAGAAAAGTTGACCTTTAAGTTGAACTTTTGACCCCTATATGACCTTTGACCTAATCATCCTCATCAACACACAAGTGGTATTAACCAAGGATAATTTATACCAGGGATGAACAAAACAGATGCTATAAAAAAAATCAGTAAAAGTTAAAAAGTTAAAGAAAAGTCCGCCTTTAAGTTGACCTTTTTACCCCTAGATGACCTTTGACCCCATCATCCTTATCAACACATATTTGGTATTTCCCCAGTATCATTTGTACTAAAGGTGAACACAAATGATGCAGAAGTAAAGAAATGAGAGCAAGTTAAACAAAAACTAAAAACTTTATAAAAACTAACAATAACATAAAACTTTGAGATTTCCGTAACAGACCAACAGACAAACGGACTAATGGGAAAAGTGATTACGAGGTCTCTGCTGAACTTCGTTCAGGCGAGACAATAAAAAAGAACAAAAAGATAAGAAATTAAAGAATAATCGACCTGTCAGCAAAGGACAGCACATCCCATTGCAGCCTTTATCCTTTCCAAATATATTTCAATAAAAGATGGAAAATATAAAACATAAAACTGACCTTTCAGTTCAAATTCATTGGTTCAATAATGGCTGAATTTATATGTTGTTGCATTACATTTATTGCTACTTCTGCAAGCTGGTATGCTTATAGATGTAGATTCTTAATACCATTATGCCTACATGTTTACACCAAGCAAATGATTTTGCATTTGCATTCCTATTATTTCTCACAGGAATATAAGTGACCTTCTTTTGCACCTCAATGCATACATGCAAATTCCAACAGGTTCTACATCCACTTTTGATCAGAATTAAGTTATGGTACTCATGACACCTTTATTCAGTTGAGTACTCGTCTTTGAACAAAAGTAGCCAACAATTAGAAAAAGCACTTTCTAATACAACAATTTCTGTAGATGCTTTTACAACATATGGTAAACATCTGCATTGTTCCTCTGAATTATTAAACAAAGATCGATGTATGACCCTTTTGGAATCGAGCTCTACATTGATTCATTTGACTATCAAAACAAGGTGTAGGTAAGTTCACATAATGCATACAAATTGATAATAATTTTTATTATATACCTCATTTTAAGAATCTTTAATAATCCTGTCTTCTGATTGGTTGAAAGTGCAGTCATAATCTGACCTATGGCCGCCATAGACATTTTTCCCGGTTTTACCGGTCAATAGAACATTTTTACAGTACTTTTTGCCCATGGGCATAGTGCGATCCCCATTTGTTTACGTGCAAGGCTGCTGCGCATGCGCTTTATTTCAGATACCATAATTTGCGGCGCGATTTGGTCGATAATTTTAGACAACTCCGCTGCTTATGCGTCAACGCGCGTGCGCGCAGCGTAGACAAATTCTTTCGTCGCGCTAGAACGGATCCCAGATTTCTAGTTGAGCGTTAAGCCTGAATTCCGATGACGATGTTGATCTAAACAAGCGATTTAGAGGTTAATCTGGAGGGTGCTTCCTCGGCATTTTGCAGTTAGTTGTAAGTAGAATGCAAATGTGTTGCCTGTGCATGTGGTGAGCATGCATTGTGGCCTGCAGAGCCAGAGGCTCGAACTGACTTAACTTTCATGACTCTAGGCTAGTCTAGATCTAACGTTAGGCCTATTTAAGAATCTAGATCGTAGACTTCACTTAGACTTAGTTCTAGGTCAAACTTAGACCATGTTTGTTGTTTTTAGATTCGGCATATAAAATATATATTGACTGCTTTTATTTTCGGGACATGGTCGTTTCTAGACTGCTCTCGGGAATCTCCGCATCTGCCATAACCCGCGACCTGCGGTCTTGGGTTATAGCAGATGCGGAGATTCCCTTGAGCAGGATCTAGAAACGACCATGTCCCTCAAAGCAGTCAATATATCTATACTATAACATACTTTCTCAATTCTATGTATTTCATGTTTCTATGTGTTTTGAAATGACAGTTGCTCTGGATTGCCTTTCCATCATTTTGATGCTTCCAGCCGGTTAATAAAACCCAATTACAAAACAAAAAGAATTTGAAGTTTACCTAATATCTGGCACTCCAATTTCATTGCAGTTGAAGGCCAACTTCGAATAGGATGCAATTTTTCCTATTGGCAGTGATAATATTGAGCACATTAATACTTATGTGCAGGAAACCCCAAAAGACACCGTCTATAATTCAGCCATCTTGTGGTATTCATAATCAGCTATAAAATGAGATATTTGCTTCCAGATGTTTTTATTGATCATTCCCATCTGAAAACAATGCCTCATTGCTTTTAAACTTCTCCATAATGCAAACGACTTATGTTGATGTCTAATACTGTTCAAACAATCTGGTGCAGGATACCTTGTAAATTAAGAGGATATGCACTCACAAATATAAATAGTCTTCATAGCCTCTCATTGACCAGTACCATACATCTCAATTGCAATGTTCACAATACATGTTGGTGCTTAAAACGGCAGTGTTCATGTGGTGCTTCTTACCTCCAAAGGCAGTATTCATAAGGTTTTCTTACACCTTAATAGTGTTTATACAGTGCCATAAAAACCAATGGCATTTGGCAAGAAGGGCAACAGGATGTGTTCATAAATAAGCAGGCGCTGTAGGTTGGTTCTGAAATAGGAACCCACTCTGTCCATTTACAGGCATCTGGACATTTGGTCCCATTGGCGTGGTGTGCAATGTCAGATGAATGTTAGTGACAGGTTGATGAGGATGATGAGGATGATGAGAATGGTTGGGGTAATGGATGGAGGCAGAGGGGGTGAAGGGGGGAGGAGAAGGAGGCCGATCAGGCACAAATGGAGGAGGAGGCGATTGCGGGATGGGTGGTTCACACCTGGGCAAGAATGATGCAGATGCCTGCTGCTGTGTGGGAAGTACTTGTTGTTGTTGAAATTGCTCTTGTTGCTGTTGTTGCAGCTCAGGAGGTGTCAGTGGCGCCGGACATTTCTTGTTAGATTTCCATTTCTTGACAGGAGTCTTTGTTGTGTCTTCATTCTTTGTTGTATTCTCATTCTTCGGTGATGTGTTACTATCTGTAGAAGTACTTGGCAACACTCTGTTCCTTGATGATGCACTGGAAGAAGCAACTTCACAAGATGACCTTGAAGTTTCCTCCTGATCTGTTTCCACATTTGGAAGTGTCCTCAAAGGAATTGCATTTGGTGTTCCAGAAGATCTCTGAGCCCTTGATGGACTTTGCGTGGGGGTTCCTGAAGATCTCTCAGCCCTTGATGGACTTTGCGTGGGGGTTCCTGAAGATCTTTGTGATCTTGATGGACTTGATTTTGAAGTCCCTGAAGCTCTTTCTAAATCTGGCCTCCTCTGAGGGCTATCTGATGGCCGTGAGTTACCCGATGAAGATCGGGGTCTATCGTTACGCGCTTCCCTAAGTATATTCTCCGTTGATCGAGAAACTCGCATTATCTGTCGACTATCCAAAGACTTGGGACGATCACCAGAAGCCGGTCTTTGACCTTGACTTGACAACCTATTTTCATTTGATGGCTTACACAATACTGCACTGTTCCTCTTTGGTCTCACAACAACAACCGATGCCGAGCTGGATGGGCGTGACTCAGCAGAGTCTGAGTTCTGTGCGGTAGGTATGTCAGGGGCACGCCTCTTCTGCCTTTTAGGAAGAGTTGAAGATTTGTCTGGTGGTGTTGAGGCAACAGAAGGAGAAGCACCAACCACTGAGTGACTGGAGGAACGAACCAGTGAGTTTCTTGGAGCTGGGACGGGGATGTCAAGGTTTGGTGTGCCTCCTGATGGGGAAGATGAAGAGGATGATGATGATGGTTTCACAAAACCATCACAATGACTTCTTTGGGGTAGCATTGGAGATGTGACCGTGGTTGATATTGATATACTTGGCGCTTTGACCTGTGGAACGAATAAAACATAGAAACATTTCAATAAAGAATAGATGGTATATTTTTTAATACGATCAAATGTATTCTTAGAGGAAATAATTATACCATGGGCAGATATTCGCAATTTGAATAAAGTTGACAGTTAGAAAGAGGCCCCAGTTTCTTTCAGGAGTTTGTTTTAAAGGTCAAGAACTTAACCAGCAATATTCTGCTCCAGATTCAAAAGAAAAAAAGTTAATATAGATCCACGGGTCAAGGAAATTCTCTGACATACAATGAGTATATTTTATTTGCCATTAAATTTATACCCTATGTCACATTGAATTTCAACAAGATTTAGTTTTATGTAGCAATGTAAGATTTTAAAAAATTTCTGGGGACACACTATATGCTGTTGATAAAAGAGTTCACATGTAACAAATCTAAAATAGGATGTGGGTTATAACACAAATCTACTGGGATGTACAGCATATATTGGTGCCTATTTTTTATGCAGACTGGCAAACCTGGCACAACTGGCATGCCATATAACTTACAGCTTTTCTGTAGGAGTATGTTGTGATTGCAGCTATGATCCCAAACAAACAGCAGATAACACAGAAACAAACTGATGTCCATAGTAGATTGAGGTATTCCCCAGACACCTGGGAGCAAGAGTCTACACCAGCATACATGCTAGGTGCTTCAAACAGGCTGCAATGTGAAACAAGGAAAAACACCTGGTTACACAAGCCTATACAAAAAACAATGTGTGCATACATTTGTATATATATTTGGTGCTTCAAATACTGTATAAGCTTTTGAATTTTTTAAAGTTTTATTTTCGCAAATTTCGGTCATGAGTTACGAATTATTAAGTATATGTTTAACACCACATGAAAATATGTGCGGTTGTCAATGCAGGAATGTTCCTCGGTCGTAAGCATTTATTTTACGACATCCAAATATGGGCATTTAGCGATCAATTGTGAAAATTTTTGAATGCTGAAATACAGGACACTGTATTAAGATCAAGTACACAATGTATCTATGACATAAGGAAGGAAATAAACCCAAATGTTAGTAATAGATTCCGGTTCTTTGGAGAACATTTCCTACTTGTGAATCATACTTAAATAGATTTCATTCAAAGATCACTCATGAGGCACATTCTACTAGACAAGCTATTAGTTTCTTGTAAAAGTTAAAAAACAATCAAGTGTATTTATATTATAATAATAACTTAAAACAAATGTGAATATATTCTCACTGACTCTAAGTTAAAATTAGGCCCATATTCACGAAGGTGTACTATATTTTTATCTGTATTTTAAATATTGGTAGCAAAATGGGGCACAATCTCGAACAGTAAATGCTCAAAATTTTATTGTCCGAAACAAAGATGACCGAATATTTGTTTTGCCCCTTTTCTCGTTGGCCCGGCAGCCGCTGAGCAGCGCCAGAAGGACATTGCTCTATCCCCCTCTTGTTGAACGCCAAAAAGGGGAGCAGCAATTAACTACCATTTTTTAACGTCTTTTGGTATGATGCGGCCGGGGATCGAACCCACAACTTACAAAAAAGGTTGCCTAACTTTAGCTTCATGTTCACAAGTAGTCTTGAATTGCAGACTTGATTAATCTTACCTGACTGCTCTAAAGTAACATGGACTGAGCCTTTCCTTAGTGAGATAGCAACAGTAGCAGCTCTTGGGAAAGCTCAGTTGAACTGCTTCACACGACAACTCTGATGAACAATTGGCAAAACCTGAGCTTGAGTAGGAGCACTGACTAAAATCAACATGCTATGAAAACAGAAAAAAAGGACATGAATTACAATTTTATGGTGTTATTTATTTAACTATACAGATGCAGGATTAGCTCAAAAATATTTAGGAACACTTGGGTAATGTTCGTATTGTAAGCACATGTATCACAATCTGATAGAAGTTTACTATTAAACAATATGCATTGACATTTTCAGCAATCGCAAATAAACACCTGAACTGTCTGATACTGGTGCTGTGCAAGTCATGCTTGTCATCATATACTCAAATTATTATTGTTAATATTACTCCTATCATTATCATACGTAAACCTCCTCATAATCACCATAAACATCATCATCCCCATCACCAGTATCACCACCATCATCATCATCATCATCATCATCATCATCATCACCACCACAACCACTGCCCCAATCAACACTATCATCACAACCACCACTACTACTAATACTAAGACCACCACCACCACTATCATCATCATCATCAGCATTATTGACTTACATGTATTAATGATGCTACAACACTCTCTAAGAAGGCCCCTATCAGAGCCATGAAGATGCCTAAGATTTGAAGATGATCCCCATCGCTAAACATCTTCTGACGACCAAACGGGAATAAAATGCCTTCCAGTGAAACAAGGGCTCCTATAAGAAGCTGTGGAAGATGAGGTGAGAGAGAGAGAGAGAGAGAGTGTGTGTGGGTGTGTGTTGGGTGCGTGTATGATGATGTCATGTGTGTGTGTGTTTGTGTGTGTGTGTGTGTGTGGGTGTGTGTGTGTGTGTGTGTGTGTGTGTGTGTGTGTGTGTGTGTGTGTGTGTGAGAGGGTTGTAAATGGAAGGAGTAGAGAAGAGTACAAAAGCACAAAGAATAAGAGAGAAGAGATGGTTAGAGAGAGATAAAAACAGATCATGAGAAAGGAAGATGGAAGTGAGAAATAGAGAGAAAGAAAGAAATGGAGAGATAGTAATAACAATGATATTACTTTATTGTAACCAAATATATTGTACATGAAATAGGTTGGATTTGATACATCAATAAAAAACAATTTTTAACAACAATAAATAATTTTTGTTTGTGAGTATAAAATATACTCACAAACAAAAATTAATCAGGTTAAAACAAATAAAAAAAGACATAATGGCAAATGGTACCTAATGTATTGTTGCCAAATAAATTAATCAAACATACAGATGCTCAAAGATAGCATCAGAGAGCTTGTTATAATCCTAAATTTCGAAAAATACAGATGATTTTGTCTACTCGCACATTCAGCAAGAAGTATCGGCGGGACAATCTTACGCTTAAAAGTTGTTTGGAGTTGGGAGTACTTTCCTCACAACTTGAATCCAATAAAAGGTTTATAATGATAAGATTACTTTCTTAAGGCCAAACAGTACAAAAGAAGCATATTAGTAGCCTAATCCACTTTTTTTAACACAGATCCTTTTATAACTAATGAACTATCATAATCTTTTCTTGCCCAAGCCTAAAAGATGTTGTGATGGAACTGATAATTCAATTATATAAACTTGAAATGAAGAGAGGAAGAAATAATAATAAAATAAATAGTGAAGTGGGAGTGGATGTCAGAAAGAAATACAAAATAAAGAGAAGGAGGGGGCATTTACATTGCATCCCATAAAGAACTATACACTTTTGAAATGGCTACCAAATAAGGAATATATGGTTCTTGGGGAAAAGATTTATATGTAGATAAAGCTCATATCTTCAAGTATTATTTGACACCAAAAAGTCTGAAAATTATTCATGCATCAATGAGCTACGCCCACTTTTGTAAAGGACACAAAAACGAGGCTGCGCAATAATTTACTACTCATTTATCACCTGAGTATGGGTCGCCAAAAGGTCAATATTAATAGTAGAATAAATCAGCTAATATTAAGAAATAAATAAACCAAAAGTAGGAAAATAAACATCAATATTATGCAAAAATGTAATGGATAACCTTTTTGTTTTCATGATTACATTATTGATGTTTGCTTTTGTTTTGTATTTTGGTTTATTTTGTCTGTTTGCCGATTTATGCCATTATTGATATTGACCCTATAGGCGGCCCATAAGCAGGTGGTAAATGCATAGTGAATTCCTGCACAGCCTCGTTTTTGTGTCCTTCACAAAAGTGGGCATTGCTCATTGAAGCATGCATCATTTACAGACTTTTTGGTGTCAAATAATAGTTCAGGATAGGAGCTTTATCTACATATAAATCTCCCCCCCCCCAGAATCTTATAGTTCTTATTTGGTAGCCATTTCAAAAGTGTATAGTTCTTTCTGGGACACACTGTAGAAAGGAAGATGGCAAGATAGAGAGTGAGAGGGGAAGAAAATAGAGACAGTGGAGATACAGAGAGAGGAGGAGGAGAGAGAGAGGAAGAAGACTAACAGAAAGGGGTATTTTTGAACTTGGAATGTCCTTTCTCAAGATCACACATATTTGTTGGTCTATTTAAAACAAATCCTTAAATTCCCTCATATTATCATCCTTAAAACAGTAAGTCTTTCTTTGCAATAATCAAACACACATGACCAAATATCCTAATTTGGCATTCATGAGCAACATTTACCACAAGAAATCCTGATTTGGCCTAGCGCTCTCTTAATTCTGGCCAAATAAAAGTTATGAGTGGGAAGGATGAAGTATCATGTATGTTGCCATGGCAACTAATCAGACAAACACATCCTGTGCCATGATGACTGTATGAGGGTCTAAATACATTCTTGCCTAGCGGGAAGGATCTGTGGCTCTACGCCTATAAAAATACACCAGTGGAACATCAATGACAACCAATTTCCACAAGTTCAGGAACATCAAATTGGGGGTAAATCCCTTGTGAGTTAAATTAAGTTTTAAATGTGGTATGCGACTCATCATTTTTGTTTAACAGATGCTAAACACAGTGAAAAATACTAATGGTCCCCATTTGATGGTATGTGTATATTCCACATTACTTTATTCCATAAAATTTCTCCATAAAATTTTATTTCACATGCCCAGCACTATAGTAATGTCTTTGCTACTTTGCATGTAAAATTTGTTGATGTATTCTACTCTTACACAAAAGATTATAGTACATTCATTCAATTTCAATTAAAAAGAAATTAATAGTATGTCACACTATCCATGCAGTTTGGAGGGAATTTGGTGAAATAAAGTGTCCAAGGCCCCCAAACTTAAAGCTTTACTATTAATCTGAATCAGGTATAATCCCCTTCATTGTACATCTAATTACACAGTTAGCTAGCAATATTACAGGACCTAGATAAAGTCTTTAATTGCAGACTACATCATTGTAAGCATACAGGTCCCAGGGACCAAATCCAGCATACATATACTGACCTTGTTTTATCACTAATGGATTTACTGGATTTTAATAAATTCATAACAATTATCTGATTTGCCCTAATTCAACTAATAATCTAATCTTTGCCTTAACTCTTAGCTTTGAAATCCCCTTGACACTAAAAGTTATGGCTCATATGATGATACAACGATGATCCAAGATGGATGTCGAGAACTAGCAACTCATAAATTGGAGAAAGTTTGTGAATTGAAAATAATAGTTTGGTTTTCACAACAAAAACTTCTACTCTTCTTCTCCAAAAGAATAATTTCATAACTTTTGCTGTGTCATGTAAAAATTAATTTGTGATTCATATTTGATTGTATTACATTTCTGTAGCTACAATGCCTCTACTAGTCATGAAATAGCTTGTTACATACTCAAGTTCATAATATTCGCAACAGCTTATGACATGCTTAAGACCAGTGTCTTAATCCAATATAATGATATTTAATATTTTTTAATATTTTATATATAATCGATATTCTAAAAGATTGTTAAAATCAAATCTCAGACACTAGCTTACACACATCTGAAATGTAAACTCTAAATCTCTGCCAGTAATTTTTTGGGGTCTTAAAATCCTACAAATCAATTGTTCTGCTGCCAACTTGAATTTTGATAAATACTAAGATTAAATATGGTACTACACACAGATTTGCTTTAAAAAAAAACATTCTCTCCACCAAAAAAAGCAAAACTAATGGTGAAAGGAATAGTGACTTCAAAAATTTCCTGCAAAATAGGCCTTTCAGGAAAACTCTTCAAATGATATTATATCTTAAATATCTTTTATGGGGGAAACTATCAAAACTGCAATAAAAATTTTTTCTGAATGTTGCTAAGCAACGATACACGTTCTTCCTTTAAAGGATACATAGCGCGACAATGACAGGAAAGGTGAAACCTTATCTTTCATCTCAATAAAATACGTTCACAATGATTTTATTTATTGGACACTTTTTCAATTATTATATGAAACAAGAAAATAGACATTTCACTTACGTGTATATTATGTACATGTATCATAAAAATGGCAAAGTAGATTGAACATCAATTCATAGTTTACATCTGTTTGATCATTTCTTGTCTGGTCAGTTCAAATTATATATATATAGTAAGAAATAATAAGACAATGATTGGGATTTATGCATCTCATTTAAGTCTGCAATCCTTTTTATTTAATTTATATCCAGATAATTTTTACTCAAACATTTTCAATCTTTGCAAATTATTTATCCTAAGCATGTGTCAATTAATACAAGTCCAAATATTGAATGTAAACTGAAACTATAAAGGTCTGTGATCTGACTATAATTCCTAAGGGCATTCAATATTTGCAAAGCTATACAATGTATAGGTTAACTCTTTGCCTACCATATCCTGGTCCACAACAGGTCACAGAATACTTCTAATATAATCATAAAACTGTAAATGCCATTATTTTCATACTGAGTGGCCTAAACAATTAGTAGGTTTTTTAAATTCATGCTCTATAAGATGCATATGTACATGTATGTTAGCACAAGATTAGACCTGTTCAAAAAATGCAATCATATACTATATTCACGTGTTTTGTAAATTGTGTCTACCGATCTTTGGTCAACATCCGCAAATGTTTATCGTAAAAAATAATGGATTTTCAGTTGGGCATTTTCTCTTCAATGCTAAAGGAAAACAATTTGGAAAGCAACAATACTATTTTCCAGTATTCAATCGACAAAAGACTTATAAATTCATATTATTTAAAAGAGAAAATGTACTTTTAATTGTTATGTTACAAATTAATGCTGCATGCAAAGAGTTATGTCCACCTGCCCTAACATATGAAATGGATATCTTTCAAAAACCTGAACAAATTCATCATTGAGTTCAAAATTCTGCCGAGGAACTATTACAGGAATACTGATAAGTCTACAGAACAGAGATTGAGAGTCTGAATACAGAACAGACATAGAGTCTACAATCTCTTAATTTCTTTGAACAGTACAATCTAAAGTCTGGAAAAAAGCACAAAAAATGTTTGTTTATACTTACATACTTCCTTTCCTTATGATCCTAAAATAAGCTGAAATTTTTATGCACCTAACATAAGTACAAAGTTTTCTGCTGAAGTATAAAGTCAACTTTTACAACTTTTACACTTTTAAAACAAAATGTCAGTCATTTAAACGTGTGATTTGTCCATTCATTCATTCATTCATTCCAATCAGATATCTTTTATTAATTATTTTAGTAATTCTTCAATGTCGACCTATTATATTGCTGATACTTTATGAAAATTTGTATTTATTTTCGTCAAGGGCAGCCAAATAAACAAGATAACAAAAAAAATTAAAAATCACATCCATAAGAAATTCAAAGATATTTGACAAAGATACACACAATTCCACAATAATAGAGAGACCCAAAACTACCCAATAGATTATGGGTAAGGATTATTCTCTTAAATTACATGAAGAATGACCGTTTAGATCGATGAAAAGCTATTCAATCATTTTCCTAATTAATGAACCTTATATAGGCAACATTTTTCAGAAAGTTCAGAAACAATGCTCAGTAGTTTATTTCTCTGCAACCATAAATTTGCCCACAAACTACTACAAAAACAACCAGTTAGCTTCCCCTTCAGACTTGAACTGCATCAGTTTAGTGATTTAAAGTGCAACCTTAATCCCCTCGAATCTTCCTTATCCCCAGATTTAGGATTAAGTGATTCACTGTGAGCCACCAAACAAGATATCTATGCCAATTAGAAGACGTCATAGAAACCACACCGATCAGGCATCAGCTGATGAGAGTCAGTATTAGGCATTCAATGCAATAAAGGCTTCACGAGCTCAAGCTTGAAAAATAGCAAGCATGAGTACTACAAGCTTCAGCTTTACAATCTAGAACCTCAACCTTGCACAAACAAGCTTGATATGTTCACGATGGGATCGGGCTTAGGTTTTCATTCTAGTGCGCCATCTCTCAATATATCTCGCTACTTTTTTAAAACCAAAACTGCAAAAGTATAGACAAATTTGGTTTCTGTGATGTTATGTGTTGTGGCGATCATGACTGGGGGGCTTCCGGGATGCGTCATAAATGAAAATGTACATATGCGCATACAGTATGCGCATATATCTACCTCGGATTGGCTGATAGCCCATCAGAAGCCCCCACGCCATGGCCACCATAAGGTACATTGCTCTGAAGTCAGACTGGTCTAAAGCTTGAGTTTGGGAATAAAATCAGATGATTTGGACTAAGATTTGAGAGAAAAGGTCTATTTTCTGATTGGGTTAATTCATCAGATCAGATATTATCCTCTTGTCAAGCTTGATTTAGTGAAGCATCGTCTTATTATGAGTGTTTGCATTAACACCCTACTGGCTCTCAACAGGGAAGTATTGAGATTCAGACTGAATCCCGAACATGTCAGAGAAAAAAATTAGATTACACTTCTCAGTTTACTTGCCGATTCTGTCAGCAAATTTTCTAATGAGCTAAATTAATTATCAGCTGGATAATGCTTGGCCGCTTTCACACACAAGCAAAAGTTGCCTATCTATTCACAGGGAAAATGTATTTTTAAGTGATTACAAAGGCTTAAAAATAATAACTAGTTTTAATTCTTATAAAGCGCTTTACCTGTTAGACCAAAGCACTTCCAGTATATTATTACCCTGGTCATGGGATCATTAGGCGCTGCTGCACTAGCTCGAGCTAAAAAATAGCGCGCTAATTGGTGGATCGGGAAAATAGCCTGAAAAACGAAACCGGTCCTGCACTAGCTCAAGCTATTTTAAAATTTCGTTTTAACGACCAGACCCGACCTTGAACAAACAAGCCCGATGTATATTGCGCAACTGGTAACTACCGCTAGCTTCTACACGCACAGGTACACGATTTCTAAATTAGCTCGAGCTAGTGCAGCACCGCGCAAAATAGCGCGCTATTTCGTGCTAAAACCGCAAAACAGCTCGAGCTTTTTCATAAAAACCTAAGATGACCCAGGTTTGAACTTCCTCCAAATTAGCGCGCTATTTGACCACAAAGTCGGATCTGCTCTGATCGAGTTAATTCATCAGATCACAAATAGCGCGCTATTTGAAATAGCTCGAGCTAGTGCAGCAGCGCCTAGTAATACGATCCCACACTTTTTTTTTTACAGTACACAATCTCCACTCCTTGAGGAGCATTAATTCCAGCCGGTTGCCTGTTAGGGGCACATATGCTAAAGCGAACCACATAGCATTCGCAATTCTACTGAGAACCCACTTTTATCACCTCTGTCAGGGGTCAAGCATGTAGATAAAATGCCTTGCTCAAGGGACATAAGTGCCGGTGATGGGATGCGGTCTTTGACCTGACAGTCAAGTGGTGAGACCACTAGACTATGACACTTCTACATGAGACTTCTTATTAAGAGATGTGTTTTACATTAATTGAACATTCAGTCTAAGATAAAGTTGAATTTAGGAATTTTATAGCAACACAGTTATTGTATGACAGAGATGCCAACACGTTACGGAATAATTATAACATTAGAAATTAGAACGCGAATAACGCAAATAGTTAGAACACCGAAAAACAAATGACTTCTCACTAGAGAAAGCATGGATAATAACATTTTGTTCCGTCATTCAATTTTGGGAATGCGTTCAAATCAATGGTTTTCTTTCTCTTGTTGTCAAGACATTTGTTTCAGCTGTTTTAACTATTTGCGTTAATCGCGTTCTAATTTCTAATGTTATAATTATTCCTTAACGTGTTGGCATCTCTGGTATGATACATAACTAAACACTCCCTGTGGGTAAGTGGGGGGGGGGTACATATATGAGACTAGAAGCAGACTACACAATGACGTGGGAATGACTAGCAAGAAAAAACATGGCTTGCGATAAATCTGGGGCTATCCTTTTCTGAAAGAAGATATCCAAGGTGTCGGCCAATAATCAGATAAATTGGAATCACATTACAGAGGCCACTTTCTTATCGCCATATTTTGATACAATAGGAGATCTAACTAAGTAATCCAGGAGGGAGCGAGGAAGGGGGTCTAGAGAAAAAAAAAAGAGTAACCCCAAAAAAGAAAAAGACAGATCGAAAGAGAGAGAGAGAGAGAGAGAGAGAGAGAGAGAACGAACTACATGAGTAACTGCTTGAAATCAAGATTACAATTTACGCGGGCCTGATTTTGATAAGTTTTTTTTCTTATTATTCCTAATGGCAAAGCAATTCAACAGTGCAAAAACTTCCATTTTTTGTCACCAGTGACAGAACTGTGTGTTTAACCATGCATATGTCATGAAAAGAAGGACTGTTTTGACAATAAGATCCGGTGGGTGCTTAGTTAAGGAAGTACAGACATTGGTACACCTGTGTAGAGGAAGGAAGAGAGACTATCAGTGATGTCCTTTTTTATCATTTCACCTTTCCTTGGACTCTCCCTAGAAAACAATGCAAGATAACTATAGACACTTTGGATTACAATGATGGTGCCATAACATCACAATAGCACATTACAAATGTACAATTCCAGTTGGTATTACAAACTTCTGCACAATAATATTAACATTAGATATACAATCATGGTCCTGAGCAGTTCTTGTTAACAAGAATGGACTGTATCTGATTTAAAAAAAATATATTTTCAACCATCTAAGGAACTGAAAAAGGTGAGACAACATTTTCAACATGGCGATCACTGCTCAAGGCTGTATTTCATCTAAATGATATATCAAGGGTTATGGTTGCGATAGGGTTTAATAGTAAAGTTTAGTGTTAGGGTAAGCTACAGTGTTAGGGTAAGCTACAGTGTAAAGTCCAGAGCTGAAGTTAATTACAATTTGGGATTGACGGCAGAGCATTTGTTGATGGAGCTCCAGAAACTTGAAAGAAAATATGTTTACTTACAAGAACAGGAGCCCAGAAGGCGCCAGCGCCTACATTCTCTATGGTAATATGGACCCATACTCCAAGCACGATCTGAGATATACAGATGATCACTTCTGCTAAAAGGACTAGGACGGCTAGCACCAACTTTCTCCTTGAAACTGAAATGAAATAAATAGAGATGCAAAGGAGTAATTGTGATTATTATAATGGCCGAAAGCATTTTATTTAACTCATTAATAGTACCTACATTTACTACATTTACTATGATAGTAATTAAAGGGAAAAAAAAGAAGTTCTCCTGTAACATAAAACAAAGTATTTCAATGACTCTGGTAAAACAATGACAATGATATTCTTTGCTTCATTAACAAGTCAGTGGCGGATCCAGGCGGGGGCGCAGGGGACGCGCGCCCCCCCTATAATTTGAAAACCGCTCATTGACCGTACATGTTAAAATCCAAACATTTCAGCGGCGCCTCCCCTATTGGGCCTGGCGCCCCCCCTATCCTGAAATCCTGTATCCGCCACTGCAAGTTTTAAGTATTTTAGAATTTGGAATAATTTATTTTACTAGAAATTATACCAACAGGAAAATGTCACAGATTCATTTATGTTAAACTAACAAAGTGTATTCAACTTTATGACTGTATTGAAGAAGAAAAATCGAGGCATTTTTTTTTTTCACGCAAGAATGAATTCTTAATTTGGGACTCGATAAACAACTCCTCCCCTTAAAAACAAACAAATGTTATTTTAATTCATTTAGTTGTTTTCATAAAATCTTCTTCTCATCACCCAGGTAAAGTGCTGATTTATCCAATGATGATGAAAGATACAATTGATTTAAATCCAGGCCATCATAAAACATAATTAGCAAACAATATCATTTTTATCAATGTCACTGTCTGTATTGATACTCATTGAACAATAGGTAAACCTGTCAAATGTAATAATGATTAAATTTTATGCATCTTTTTCAATAATTGGTTGCTTTTTTTTTTCAAGTATATGCTGAACTTTTAACAAAACTGGCACTTTTTATGGATAAATTGGAAAGAAAAGTGCACAAAACCGACGAGTATAAAACAAATGTGACAATTCTATGAAGGAAGGAAAGATACATGTACATTAAAATATTTCAACAAAAGTCAAATAATGAATTGGGGTTGCATACTTTTCCCTAAGTTAAAATGTAGGGATATTCCCTAAATTAGAATGTCAAAAAAAAATAAAATAATATTTCCCTCTTCCCTTCTTTAACTAGAGACTTAATGCTGACTGGCATTCTATCAAAAGAAACTACTTTTACTCTTGGCATTGACTTTAATGTCTGAAACTCACAAAGAACTTTAATGCATTTAGAAATAACCATTTCAACTTAATTATTTTTTCATTTGTATGAATATTGATCAGCACCTTTAACAGAGAGCAAAAGAGAAGCAAACTATTTACAGACAACTCCAAAACATCCCTGGGCACAGTAGCTATCGGCCAAAACACATTTTACTCATATCTAAGAGGAACCGGTTGTCCGATATTAATGAAATAAAATGGTTAACACTTTTGCCAAGAGCAGTATTCACACTTTTTGGGTTTTGATGATGAATCTGCTTGATAAGTGAATAAGAGCACCTGGTTAGAGACACCCCATGCAAAAAAAAAAAAGTTTTTTTTTTATTTATTTTTCTTTTTTAACATGAAGCCTGTTATGGATTTTCATTTTTACAAAATATCTGCCACTGTACTCTTTTCCCTTTCTCTATCTCTATACAGTTCTCTATACTCTATGAGTTGAAGTACATGATCAAGGTAAAGTAAGACCTAAGCCTCAGATGAAAAATTAAAATAAAACAAATTCTATCAGATTCTGTTTATAAGTATAAAAATAACCTGGTCATTTTGATACAGAGAGATAGAGATAGTGGGAGGCATTACAAATCCCTCAATCTATCTATCTCTCTCTCTCTCTCTCTCTCTCTGTATTAAAATGACTTGGGTTTTTTTTTGTGGCAATCCTTGGAAGATGTTGTAAACTACTTTATTCGGGTTTATAAATTTATTTAAAATAATATGCCAAATTACATGTAGACCACCTTATTTAATACAATCCAAAAATCCAGACTATATTCTGTCAAATCATTTGGAATCCAGGATCCATATTTAAATATGAATTGATATTCAATGCCAAATCAGATATTAAATCCAGATTTGGTGCATATAGCCTTATCTTAGACAAGGCACTTTATCTATTTTGACTCTCTTGACCCAAGAAAAAAGGTTCTTGATAAGATTAATTCCTTTCAATAAATTATGATGCATCTAGTGGAGATCATAATGATGATTTTTATAGCACTCTAGTAAAATATAATTAATCCTCATATATTCAGTATTTCTAAAAACTTCCAAATGGATAAAAATTGAAACAAAGTGAAGCAATGGAACAAAAAATCATGAGTAGGTATACAACATACTCAATTCCTAAAAACTTTCAGTAACAAGAGCATGAGTAATAACTTAATAAAATATTATATTTAAAAGAATTTAATCATGAATGATGTTGAAATTCTCATCTGCAGAGAACTATACTTGTAAAAGATTATCAGTGTATTGAATGGTTCTTAACAAAGGCCACCTTTATATCTACTGATGACTAGTAATACAAGCACAGAACACCACCTAGACTGTCTTCTATCTTTCACCCATATACACTCATACTTCCGACAGAGATTATACCATTATCACCATAATTCTCCTCTAATTTCATCCTTTGAAACATCACCCACAGGTGCTTTCTACTGAATTCAAGTGTCCCCCTAAGTCAAGGTACTTTCATGGTACAGGTACCGACTTGTTAATTAACTGAACAAAGTCACAGATGCTGGCGTTGCCAAGTTAGGTCACTGATAGTGATTTGTGTGAGTCAAGGAAGAGATTTGTAGAATAGAAAAAGATTTTAAATTTAAGTATTAAAGTGTTTGTCACTCCAGAACTACAATAGGGAGGTAATGGACCGAAATGATCTATAATGAATAATTTTAAACTCGAGTACAATGGAAATATTCATGATATGATATGATATTCTAATCCAGATATAATTCAAAGGACATGAGGATATAAAGATGTTTTTTTTATTTTTATTGGAGCAATGTTGAAATTATTAACACCTGTTAAAACTCTGTTTTTAATGGGAATGGCATAGAAAGTAACAATATTATATATAGAAGTAAAAGAGAAAATTTGGCACAAAAGTAAAATTTGTTTGGTTAAGAGCATTAAGTTTATAATCAAATTTGAGTTTCATGATTGTGTGCAATTCAAGCGAATTGTCTATGAATATGTAATGGTATAGATTAAAATTATTTCTACATGTACAGGTAAAAGGCATACAGGTACATATATACTTATTACAAAGGAAAATTCAACAAAATATCAGCCCGTAAATTCTTAACATATTCTGATTTATAAATTCTGGATCAAATTCTAAAATTTGGTAAAGCATATCTACATTCCCTCTAAATATATTTTCTGCAGTAGGATGTCTTCATCAAACGAAACAAGGAAATAGTATGCAATATATGGGGAAATATCTGGCAGGGGAATATAGCATGATATAAAACAATTTGTATGGTGCATGCATGAGCCAATACGTAGAGCTAAGCCAGTATTATTTGGAACTTGGATTCCTATAAAAGGATTAATCAGTCCCAAATATGACAGAAGTGTAAATAGGAGAAAGACGATTTTCAGATAAGACATTATATGAAGATTAGAATACTACGAAAACACTATATCAAATTCGGCTCTAGCAGAGTAAAATCCAAGTATCATCAAAATCTTTGAAATGCAGGGCTTAACTTTAATTATCTTGTGTGTATATTCATGTAAACATGTCATTAAAAAAAATCTATGTTCTATAGTTCTAGTCTAAACTTAGTCCAAATTCTTAGGTGGCCAAAAGGGCCACAATGCAACAGTTTTCAGAGGCCCTTAGCTATTTTTAGTATCTACTGGCATCCAGGCCATATAGTTATGCTCAAACCTGAAATGTTTGGGGCTTTAAATATCAAAACAAACATGAATCTCACTCAAGCTGTGATACATTTCAGTATTTGTCAAAAGAAACCAATTATTTCATAAAATGAGCGACTATTATTTTTCTGGATTCAACATTAGCATAACAATATAAGGAAAGCTTACCTTTGCGAAGTATATTGTGCTTAGCAGGTGTGTTCTTACTGTCCCCGGCCATGGCCGTGGGTTATCACCAGGTTGCTCCGCTGGACTAGATAGCTTGAGGCATCTGCAGCAATAGGAGAGAGAGAGAGAGATACCCGTAATGAAGAGTGACATAGTGGTAAGTGAATAACAGCACACTCACGAGGAAGGTATAGTCATACGTGTTGACAGTTTTGGCACGGACTGATCTTACATAGGCAGGCTATGAATGCAACAAGTAGCATTAATATGTTTACCACACTAAACTTTGTACATAATGCTGTCTGAAATGGACTGATATTTCATCACAAGGGTTTTGAACATTTAATAACTACTGTCTGTGGAATCACAGACCTCTTTATGCTGTCACCATTTGTAATTACATGTACTTCTGACTTGAGTGCTACAAGGTGACCATTTTCATCATTATTATCAGTGGCAGAGGACGCGCCCCTAAAGGCCAAAAAAAAAATTGTTTGGTTGTCCTCGACCGACCGACCCTCTGAAAACGCCCGACCCGACCAACCTCTTTTTTTTTTTTTTTTTTTTTTCACCCAAACGCCGAAAATACACAGCTCATATTTATTTGTATATATTTCATAAAACAGTATTATAACATGTGTTATTTTTCCATGCAGTCCCATTTACATAACTCAATAAAACGTAAAAGTGATCTCAAAAATGGAAGTCATTCGTTTCTTTGTTTTTTTTGTTTTTCAATGGGAGGAAAAAAAAAAAAAAAAAAAGAAAAAAAACCCGACCGCCAGACCCGATTTTGAAAAAGGCATTTATGGACAACCAAACAATTTTTTTTGGCCTAATAGCCACCATTGACTGTACATGTTCAAAATCGGAAAGATTCGGCAGCCCCCCCCCCCAATCGGGCCAGGCGCCCCCCCCCCTTCTGAATCTGCCACTGATTATAATATTTACTTTGCAAGATTTGTTTAAATTCACATCATATCAAATGGAATTCATATATGGATCTTAGATCAGCCTCACAATCATTCCACTCCATGTATTGATTAGTTGATGAGACATTATACAACCTGCTATTCTGTTTATGATAAAGAATACCACATTGTACAGCATAAGACTTAGTATAATTGTGACACTGTTTTCAATGCAATAGCTACCCTGGTTTCAGCAGAAATAATATAATAAACAACATAAATAATAAATAATAAACAAGCATGAAAATTGGATCAAAATTTTTGTTTTGAAGTTCTAGAAGACTTGAAGAGTTAATCTTAAGTAAGTCTTAAATCACAACAGACACAATATTACATAAGTTGCATCAATTATCAAACACACACATACACACACACCCTCACACACACACACACACACAAAGCAATACCTGAAAAAGGCAACTCCAAAAAAGTAAATTCACGGTGAAGATATGGAAGCAATGTTGTTTCTATGCTCTACGAAACAGTTCTTAACTATTATGAACAGACAAAAAGCATAGGCCCTAGGCCTACAAGTGTAATGCTCAATTATGATTATAATGCTCATCCATTAACACCAAGAAATTACAGCTCCGGGATAGACAATAAACAATAGTTAATTACCAGGGTGGGGTGTATAAGGAAGAGCATTATTTCCACTTCTTTTATTAATGGGAACACTTAAGTCCCTCTCCCTTCAAGTCTTTTTGTTTTTGTTTATGACCTATCAATGTCACAGCACAAAAAAGTAGGAAACAACTAATTCACTTCCACCACATACTGAGGGGGTGTGCCCACTGCCTCATCAATTCATGTTCATCATGCACCTTTAACTGGTAGTCTACAGTACCAGACCCTGTAAAGTGATCAAGTTCACTGGTCTGTCCAGGACAAAATGAATCTTGGTTGAACCAGCATTTCATGTCACACAGAAGGTTTGTTTGAATTGCAGACAATAACAATCATGTCCAACAAAGAATTTTTTTCTTCTAAATTGATGGGAAAGGAAAGATAGAAAGAGAGAAGAGAAAGAGGGAGTGAGTAGCATATTGAGGGAAGGTGAAGGGGAGGGAAGGGGAGGGAAGGGGAAGGAGAGAAAGAGGTGAGATAAGAAGGATAGGGGTAACATATATATATTTATAGATAGATACTAGATAGAGAAACAGAGAGAGAGAAAGAGGGAGAAAGAGAGAGGGAGAAAGAGGGAGAAAGAGAGAGAGAGCAAGAAGAGGAGAAGTATATGACAGGGATGAAGAGAAACAATCCTTGGACACATACAAAACAAATTTGTTCATAATAAATCAGGAAGAAGGAGTTTAGGAAGTAAATGATTTCTCTGTTCTTGAAGGGACCACTCCTTGCCCATTTCCTACTAAGATACAAGAGCAAATTAGTATTGTTCTCCTAATGAGTGTGTCACTGACCTTTAAGACTTCTCATTGAGTAGGTCAAAATATTATTTATAATACTCAAGCTTTACCACAGACATTTTAATCAAATGACATATCAAATCAAAATCAAAATCAATTATTATATAGAGGTAGCATTTTCAGTTTCTGTAAATGCGAAGGACAGACAGGATTATCTAATGTATTATTTACCATCATGCTACATATCTAAAGTGTGAGTTGCCGTCAGAAAGGTCCATACAAAGAGAAAAGTATATTAAGGTACAACACTTTCAGTTTCTGTTAAAACATTAAGACAGCCAGGATTATCAAATGATAACCATGGTAAATTGATTGTTATCTGATATATGAATGGTTGTAATAATAATAGCTTAGCCTAAACATGTAAACTGGAACAGGATATCTTCAGTCTGTTGGGAGCTTGTCTATGGGGAGCAGATTTTGATGACATCTTGTAAAATCTCTCAGAGATTACAAGGATGATGTTTGGTCGGTGCAAGAGGGGCATTCACTGTGTCTTAACTGTTTCTTGTCACCGTTCTTTTAGTTTTAAGTAGACTGTGAGGATGGGCAAAAATTGCAAGGTATATTTCTTTGCTGAAGTACCTCCAACGTCAATTTAAAAAAAAACTTCAACATGGAAAAATTCAGTGGAAAGAGTTGATCCATCTGCTCAAAGCAAAAATGAGTAAACTACCTTCTTGCATTAAATATAGGGATGAGGAAAGTCTGAAAGCAGATACAGACATTATCAGGAGGTAACAACAAACATCAACAATAAGGATGAAAATTTATGACTAATATATTGTCTTTTTAAAAGTTTGGTTTTATTCTTTCTGTCATTTTTAACCATGAATTTTCATATTGAAAGTAAACAAAGGGGGAAATCATGTATAATATCATACATCTTCTATGAAGCAGACAATCATTACTGCCAAATCAAAGGATGCAATTGAATGCCCTTCTGGCACTCAACTTTGGAGTTTTTTAATCCAAACTTACAGAGTCAATCTCACAAAGATCAGATCACGATAGGTAACAGATACTAAAACATATCAGTCCACTACAGCCACATGCACTGGACCAACAGTACAGTTCCCAGACATTGCATGCCTTTATAGACTCATAATAAACATTTGGAAAAACACCAAAATGTGACTAAACTCTGTGGCTGTTTGTATTATCCATGAAACTCTGGGATGAATTTAAATCAATGGTAATATGGCAGCTAATAAATGATAGATAGAAACAGCTGAGCATTGCAATCTTAATCACAATATTCTCTCTAGTGGATAAAAAAGTTCATGTGGTTGAGTTTGTTTGTATATACTGCTCAGCCAAGTAGGGACACTTGCATACTATATGCAAGGGTCTTCCCTAACCTCCATGAGGTCAATGAACTATCAGGAAGAGGGCAATTAAGGTCATCAAACTTTTTATAGCAGAGTTGCATAGGTAAACAAAACAAAAACACTGGGTTCAACTGCACTGTCTGATAGCAGGGCCAGGGATAGTACTAATGTGGTCCTTTCACAGATTTGGTCACAAATGAGGAGGTCCTGTTAATGAAACAATTGCTAAGACTGGAGGATATTTCAAATTTTAGAGTGCCATGATTAATTAGTCATCCTGAGAAGTCAAAGAGGTTTCCCTATCTAATATTTCAAACCTAAATCTCCATGTTCAAATGTGGCCTCATATTCAGAAATACAGGAAAGAAAAATATACCAATAATATTTCAAATGAAAATGCTATTAACATTTTACCAAATTAAATGTAGTCTTTAGAACCCCTACACCAAATACAGCTTTTTTCCCTGAAATATAGGCCTATGTGTTTTCTTTTAAAATCATAAAAAGTTGACATTTCCATTAATTTCATTATCATGAAAAAAACTGATGATATCTTGCAGATTCATCAGATTAATCTTCTCTTGATCAAAACCTAATCCGATTTCTGTAAAGGAGCAGCTTCCCAGCTTCCAAAAGTTTCGGAAATGATGTATGTTTTTTTACCGCCTCAACTTCAGCGACGTATGAATAAACATTCCAATGTTTTCTGATTGAACCTGATAATCAAACCTTGACTACAGGAATTGTGTTTCCTGATATTCTAACCCGGTCTCTGTCACAGAATCCATGAGTGTTAGTCAACCAAAAAGCTATGGTAAAATGGTATTGGTATACATGTAGATGTATATCCTTTGAAAAATTTAGTACACAACGTAAGAGTAGAGCAGCTTTATCCCAAAAAAGTGACATTAAAAAACTAAAAGTTCACAACTTGTTCCTTTGACAGATTTTCGTCAAATCTGTGGTATCATAATAATAAGAAATAATACTATGTTCTTATACAGTGCTTTAACCAATCATAGTAATATGCTTTTCTCATTTTCTGCATTAATCAAACCAACTTAATTTCAGGCTGGTCTTTCCCTTTAAGGCTGTCTCATTGATGTGACTACCGGTAGGCCAAATGCCAAGTTAAAATTAGGATGTTTGGTTTCAAATTAAAGGGGAAGTTCAGCCTGGAATTCATTTTTTTTTTAAGGCAGAAAAGTAAAAGAAAATATAAGTGAAGAATTGAAGAAAATACTCCAAGGTATAAGAAAGTTATGAACACATCAGGAGGGTTGCTTGGCTAAATTCAAGTAGCATTGTATCCTTTATCAAAAAGCAATTAGAAATCCAGCTCAAATATGAAATTGAAAAAATAAAGGAAAGGGATTGTGCTAAAATAAGGAATTACCCACAGGAGGCAATTTTCTGTTTAAAGGTAAGCATCAACCTTTTTTGCAAAGCTTCCATGTGATTTATTTTATTAATTATTATAATATTAATATAACCACTTCAATCATTTTTCCTAAAAAGGTTCAATGCTACATGTACATTACCTTTAACAAAATGGGAGAAGTGGAAATATGAAAGTTAGCCTAAGATCCAACGACACTTGTATTCCTGGGTATGAATCAGAAATGGGGAGGGAACTTGTGCACCCATATTAATCTCAATTCCTTCTCAAAGGATTAAGAGAATGGATTATCTCAGGATTAAGAGGTGATATGAATGAAATTGATAAGGAAAGAGTGAGTAAGAATATGATAGCAAACGATTGTATGGGATTTGGAGAGGAATGTAACAGATCTTCTTATTTCATTTTCACACTTTTTGCAGCTGAGCTTTGCGTACCAATCTTTGAGCAATGGTTTACATTTACATTTAATAGGTGTTTGTCAAATAGAAATCCTTTAATGGATTTCATCACATAAAAAAGAAAATACATATAGGAATGAAATTCAATCAATAATTATATTGAAGTCATTATGACATCTTAGAAGAAATGAAATATTTCACTAAGAAGCAATGACAATTCTTTCTCATGATATTGACAAAAAGTTCATACAGTTTGATAAAAACAATGAACTGACGTCTTACTGTGTACGCCAAATATTTCGCATCCGCATATTTTTGCGATTTTGCTTCAAGACGGGGAATTCGCGAGAGTATATTTTTGCGAATTTACTGTATTTGCATTCAATATCAGGGAGTAAGGCGCCTTACCAAAAGATAAAGCCGCAGCCCCCTGCGACAACGCTGCAAAGCGGGATTATATTCCGGATATACCATTCCCTTATTATTCTTCCGTTGACTTAATTGAAAGGGATAAGTACATCTGGTTTCAAGCACCGTTGCGCAGCATTCACGTAGGAGGACACGGCTTCATCTTTTGGTAAGTTGCCTAAACATTTTTGCGTTCAGTAAGTCACGTAATTTGCGAAAATAAAACCATCGTGAAATATTCGGCGTATTCAGTACCATACAATAAACATCTTTTTATAATGAACTGTACATTGACTAAGATTATCACAGTTTGCATTAACTTGATTTAAAACCTTGAAGTAAGGGGGAAAGAATTCACTCACCCAGAGCCGGTGTATTTTTTTCCAAAAAATATCTTGATGAATCTTTCTAGCACTTCAAACACAAATGGTACACAAGACAAATAATTATGAAGACTGGTTCCATGCAAGAATGCAACACAAATTGCAACATCCAAGGTTTTTTCATTTGATTTATCCCTTTCAAAATCACGAAGAGTAACCCTGTGACCAAAGAATAATTTCCTTTACATATCAACATGAAAATAATCCTTTACAATTCCATATCCCCTTCTGCACATAAGCTGATACAAGAACAAATATCAGGAGCCCTTTCTATCACTCGCCTACCCTTAATCCTGTTTTGAGTTCGGACTAATTATACACACTGGATCTCGCTTGCTCGTTCCTTTCTAAATGGACCAACAGTGAGAGAGAAAGAGGTAAGTGGTGATAAGTTCACTGCTTCCGCTCTAGTAGGAAGTTGGACGGGTCTGAGTCTTGAGGCAGGTTACGTTGACAGTGTGTTTGGGAAGCAGGAGCAGGTGTACTGCTCTCTACCGCTCTGGAAACCAACAAACTTCCTCAAAATCATTTTTAGACTTGACAGAAGGTTTCATTGGTGGAGGAAGGTCATGTGCTAATGATAATGTTGGTAGACAGTGGCAGATCTAGGCAGGGGCGCAAAAGAAGTGCACCCCCCTAAAATTTTGAAAACCACTCATTGACTGTATTTTAAAAATGTATTTTTAAAAGAGCCTCCTCTATTTTCAAACCCTGGATCCGCCACTGGTAGATGAATCTGTATCTAATGAATGTTTCTTGACTTAAGGGCATACTTTAGTAGACATAAAAACAGTCATGCAACTGGATGATAAACTTTGCCATCTTTTCTGTGCAGGAGGCAACATCTAACTCTGATAAACCGGGAATGATTTTTTTTGTGTGCTCTATTTGAAGGTATTCAAAACTTGTATAAAGGTAAGAGGGTAGGTATGACCAATTGACAAAACATAACTAGGGGGGAAAAGACTACACATATATAAATTTTGACAGATGCCAATTATACACATTAATAGGTCAACCTGAATCATTCTATTGTTTAAATCTAATATTGTTTCAGAAGGTTCAGGACTTATTGAAGAGAATGCAATATGCACATTAAAAATTATTTTTAGGCATTTAATTGAACACTTCTGATACTCGTAGCAATGTTAATATCATATACTAATAGCAAGAAGGTCTCTAACTCATACATCATATACTTATACACGTACTTAATACCCGTCTGACTCTCAACGACCAATATGTAACCCGTGATGTGGTTATTGATGTTGACAAAAGGAAATTGATTCAAAGCCAAAGTAGACGGTGCCCAAAAGACAACCAAGAATTGTTGTCTTCTGTTTTCTAGTGATGTGACCTATGAAAGTTCATATTGACTTCACAGAGCTAGAGGGGTTGAACAGTGCTATGTAATCCTAATGATGTGAGCTATATCAGTTCACATATGAATATTTTTTGAAGAAGTGAGGGGTAAAAGGACTCCTGCTGGCTGTGGTCAGTAGAAGGTAAGAAAGAAAGAGGATCCACACAAGACTTGATGGCCTTAATAAAGCTTCCTCAATGTATTTTATATCAGAAAAACTGTGAGGTTTGTAAAGCATGATGGCAAAACTGCTGCAGACATGTTCTACAAATGTACACCATCACCAAACATTGGGCTAACCTTCACACATTAATTGAAGTCTATGAATATAATGATGATTGATTGCCATGATTAATGTTTTGAAATGTCACAATGTCAACTGGCAGTTAATGAAGAAGACATTCTTGAGCTCCTAAGGGGAAGCAGAGCATTACACAGATCATGTCATCCATTGGGAAGACATATGGAGGTGTCACAAGACTTAGATTTCAGGATTGTCAATTTTTATTTACAGGAAAATTATTTACTGATAGTTGTCAGAAATCTTAGATTAACAATCATACAGTTGTTATTAGAAGAGACAACATATTGAGATGAAGTTAGAAAATCTGAGAAAACAGGGAAATCTAGACTATGAAAGATAAAATAAAAAAACACACAGAAGAAAAGAGAAGAAAAAGAGGGTGAGAGAAAAGTTTGGAAATAGAAAGAAAGAAAGGGATAGGCATAGAAAAACCAAAGGGAAACAGATATAAAGAATAGAAAGAAGGTTCAGGGAACACTGGTTGGGAAAGATAGAAAAGAATTGATACCATGAAAGATGTAAAAACTGTTAAAGGGGAAGTTCACCCTAGAATTTTATTGGTTTTAAAAAATGCAGAAAAATAAAGTAAAATATGAATGAAAATTTAAAGAAAATCGACCAAAAAATAGCAAAGTTATGAATATTTAAAGTTTTGATTTTGTGACGTCACGTGCGAGCAGCTTTCCCATGTGTTGTGTATGTAAATTTTTTGTGCTTTAAGTGCATTTGTAATTCTCTTTAATTGTTTTTCTTTCCTTTCTTGTTGGAAGCGCATAGGGACATGCTTTAGCAATGTGGTATGCGCTATAAAAGAACTGATTATTATTATTATTATTATTAAATTCCATAAATTTGTCTTTTTTCATGGTTCTTGATAAAGGAGTGGGTCAATTTGATAGAGGCATGTATATTAACATATGTTTGATGAAGTCTCGACCGCACAGGTAAAATAATTAATTGCCTTATGAAAAAATGACACTTTATGGAATTTACACTACATAAAATGGAGACTCTCGCATAGTGACGTCAAAAATCAAAACTTTAAATATTCATAACTTTTTTGGTAGAATTTCTCCAAACCTTCACTCATATTTTTTCTTTTTTTTCTGCATTTTAAAAACCAATTTAAACCCAGGGTGAACTTTCCCTTAAGCATATATGTACCTTTCATTTCTACTCATCATGCCCCCCCCCTTCCTCGACTTTCACCTCATCCAAGGTAAAGGACCTTTCTCAACCAAACCCACACTCCCCACCATTGGGACACTAACATGTAATGGATGTTGAGTACATAGGATGTGGGCAGGAAGGGTGATGCAGTTCACCATGCTACCATCCTTTCAAAGACCCCCCCCACACTTCTTGACCCTCATCTAAGCAAAAGTGAAGGAACCTCACCTCAATCAACCCACCCCTCTTGCAACCTGCAGTAATGAGCTAATAGATGTTGAATACATAGGATGTGGGCAGGAAAGCGATGTAGTTCATCATGTACAATCCTTCAAAGACCCCCCCCCCCCCACTTCTTGACCCTCATCTAATCCAAGTGAAGGAACTCACCTCAACCAACCCCACCCTCCCTCTGCAACCTGCAGTAATGAGCTAGAATAGATGTTGAGATACATCAGGATGTGGGCGGGATGGGTGTTTGGTTCACCATGCTGTTTGTCTGTTCAAAGAAAACCATTCCCAGATTCTCCACTGCTCTGCAAGCTAATTAAACACGTCGGAAGAGTCAACTCATGGTTTCCAAGACAAATAACGCAAGGTTCTCAAAATAAAAGCTACACACATGTAGTGAAATGATGAAGAGAGAACAAAACATGTCACTCACACCAGCAGGGGCTAATAAAGTGATGATCTCAAATAGGGGTTAAATATAAAAATGACAGACTTTGAAATTCATGATTATCAGAATACAAGGAATTTAAACAAAACAGGAGAGGGCCAAAGACTCCCCAGTGTAATTTGCAGAGTCTTTTCATGCCTATATCAGGTCTGAAATATGAGACTGTTTTTTTTATCTAATATAAGAAAGACAAAGAAGCAGGACTAGGCTTTGCAAAGAGAAAACAACAATGTAAAAGTATGAACTACATTTTTATATATACTTTAAAAATGTACATAAAACAAATTTATTTATTTATTGATTTATTTATTCATGTTTTATTTAATACAAATGATAAAAAACACGGTGGGTAGTTCGGTTCAGTTATAAAACTGCTTTACAACGAAGCCCTCCACCTGGTACAGACATAAAATATAAACATGATCAAACTTGATATACATAACATGATAACAAAATACAAATCGATGCAAAATGGAAATTTGCAAGGACTAAAGCTATATTTCATCTTGTAAAAAATTGCTAAAAAAGGACAGCGCTAAAACAAAAGGATAAAAAGAAGGTTGAGAGAGAGAAAATCAACAAGGAAGAGAAGGTAAATTGAAAAGGAAGAATTATTAAAACAATGGCTTAGTGGCCTACTTGGTCTAATAGCAGTTGGCCCACTTCTTTGAATATCTAATATCACATGTGCTAAACCCATTTGGTCTACTAACAATTTGGTCTAATCTTTCCTTGGTGTAATACATACCTGAAATATAAGACGAAAATTGACAAGATACAATATATGAATAGACACAGGAATTACACAGATTGGTATAGTCAAAGTGGTAATTATACCAAAGGGTAATTAGATAAATTGGTTGTAGACAAAATGCAATCAGACCACGTGGGGCAAGACCAAGCAGGCATTGATTTGTTAAAGTGGGTCTTTATTAGACCAAATGGCAATCTAATGAGTGAAAGAGGTAAAGCCAATAAATGAAAGAAAGACTAAGAGAAATAAAACATAACAAGAATAAGAGAAGAGGGAGAAAAAGGGTGTCATACTCTTATATTTGCGAGAGAAAAGCTTGGGTCAGGGAACCACAGAGAGATTGAAACCTTCGATATATCTTGGCTACTAATTAATTGACTTCGAAAACATCCTCAACGAGTTTCGGGCCGGCAATTCAGTTCATTCAAATTTCCTTGGTAAGAACCAGGTTAGGTCGTACTCATGTAATATGCACAAATGTCTACGTTTATGATTTTTCAATACAAATTTCCTGTAAGTAAACATAGACGAAGATTAAAAACATCCTGCCATTTTCAATACTAGATTTCAATCCTCAGTCTCATCATCACAAATGTATTAAGACAATATAATGAAATTATTGCATGATTATCACATAACTGTACTCCATGTATTGCATATAAAAAATAATTTCATTCAGGTGGCAGTGTTGAATTTATTACTTGGCTGCATGGGAGCAGAAATACTATCTTCATGAATAAAATGGATGAAGAAAGATACATGTATATAAATGGTGTAATTATTCTTTCTGATTTTGCTTTTGATGCTCCAAACATTGCAGATGTAATGAACAAAGTGCT
>CALNVZ010000674.1:5200551-5241864 GCA_940671915.1 Paracentrotus lividus | reverse complement strand
ATGTTAATGGTTCTACAATTGAGAACCAGAAGGGCACTCATCATATGATTCAACACCCTTCATGCACTCACCCGATAACATATCGTACACCATGGTCACAACTAAGAGAATCTTCCTTCCTCCAACTTTTGAATAATTACAGCTCTCCAAAAGGAAGACACACAATAACATAGTTCCTTTCTTTTAAATCTTATGATTTCACCATTATCTTTATCTTTAATTTATAGCTTTACTGTACATGAACAGTGTCCACACAACAGTCTGAAACTTTAAGAGGACTAAAACGAGACAGCAAAAATATAATAGATTGAACATGTTTAATTTTCCCGCGAATCATGAGACCTTGCAGAGACTCAAGAGATATGAGATCATATCAGGAAAACTACCCCCTGAACAATTACTCCCAGGACAACTACCCCCTAGACACAGGGTTACGGTTAGGTGTAGGGTTAGGTCTAGGGTTAGGTCTAAGGTTAGGTGGTAGATTTTTAATTGTAATTAATTGTAATTGTCCATAGGGTAGTTGTCCTAGAACCCCATGAGATGTTTCCACGACTAGTCTCAAACCTGTCTCAGACAAGTCTCAAACCCGTCTTAAACCTGTCTCATGGCAATTGATATATCAATATTAAAGTTAAAACTTTTGAAAGTGCTATGTAAATGTAACTATAAAAAAAGTGGATAATGACTTGACCTTCACACATTCACATTAACACATATCAAGCAAAGATAAATTGACACTTGAAATCCTGTGCTGCATGGTTGAGAGCAAGAGAGACATAATATATTTCCTGTAACAAACAGAATAAGCGTCCTTCAAGCTCTCAAAGACAGAGATAGGGCAAGGCTCTTTAGCAAGAAGGAACCACCAACATAACATGTCCATCAATATGTCATCTCCAGCATAGTTTGTGAGTAGGCCCCCTATAGTGAAAAATATGTTGGATAGGGGTGGGGCAAACATATAGCCCCTTCCATGTAACAGATACCACCCCCCCCCCTTCTTGATGTAAAGTATGATAAAAATATTATCTTTCCAAATTGATTTTTAAGAAAGAACTAACTCTTGATAACTTGATGAAATCAAGAGTAGGCCTTCAAGAGAGATGGGAACTTGGTGACACTTGGTTGCACTTGGTACAGGTGCTTTTGGATGAACCCTGGGGATAGAATATCTCTGAATCACTTTGCATTTTGAGAGTGGCAGTATGTAAAACATCTAATGTTTGGTATTGTTAGGCTATGCAGTGACTCAAATGATACAAAGCATTAGCTATCTACATAGCTGATGATGTCACAGATCCACTATTTCTTTTGTATTTTATTACATGTATGAGAAAACATGTTTGTTTCACTTTTTTTATACATTTCATTTTTTATACATTGTGCATAAAGAAATATATCCCTTTTATTGAAATAAGTACAAGCAATTATGATTTTTTAAATTCCACAAGGAGTCAGTCATCCCTGTTCCCATGTTCTTGAAGACTTGATGTAGAAAATTTGAATAATAAAATACAAAACAAGTAGTGAAGTTGTGATTTCATCAGCTTGCTCATTGAATCTACAAAGGCTATAGGGGCCTATGCCAAGAATTTTTACAAAATATTGAAAAAATTCTTCTTTTTTTCCCCATCCAATTTGGGTGAAATTTTCAGTGTTGCGCTTCTTAAATTTTATTTTCTTTTTCAAAACATCCGAATTTTAGCCTGGAGTCCTCCTTTAAAGCAAACAAGGCCAACAGGATGAAAAAAATGTCTGATCAAAAGTCTGACTTGTTAAGACTATGTGATGACTTCATTAATGAAGTTAGTGTGAAGGTAATTCAAGTAGACTCCACCTTTCCCCCTTTCATCCTCCGATGGTCATCTTCATAACCACAACACCAGCAGGGGTGCCTGATATGACCCTCTTGGAAACTTGATCAGCTTAAGCCAAAAATGAAATGTCCCCTTCATCATATTACCAAGAAGCTATAAGGCTCCTTGATACTCAGAACATCTATTTGCAGTTCAAAGATAAACTTATACAAAATACTTTTTTCATACAGCAATATATTCATCTACAATATATGAATATAAGTTTATGATGCAAACACCACCTGTTTTAGAACCATGAAATACTGTTTCTCACCGAGAGACTAGAATTAGGGTTAGGATTAGGTTACCTTATGTTACCCAATGAACTATTCTATTCCATGTTCAAGTCTCCTGCTACTAAACAGTTTAAAACCCCCAATTTGTTTTAATAATGGAAAATAGGAATTCACTGTTGAAATGAATTCTCTAACTTGTAGCATGGAGGTACAATTTAAATATGCATGTAGGGATGGATTCTCCAACCTATAGTACAGAACAGACTTTAGTCAGCCCTCTTTTTCCCCTTCCCCAATCTAGGGACTGGATCTGGAGTGGGATCAACTAAGCTTGATCCTGATCAGGTCATGGTCTTTAGGATTATCACATCTACTGAGAGCAAAGAGGGTGCTAAGATGTGAACATAATGTCCTTTCGGATCTCACCGAATTACAAACACTTTGATATATACCAGCCTATTTCCACTCTAAAAGTATACTCTCATCAAACCATATAATTATTTAACAGCCAAAAAAATTTACACAAAAAACTCAGGCTTTTAATAAATTATGCTAAATATCACTTACGACTATCATCTGACAGGAAGACAAAATTATGAAATCAATCTTTTAATTTTTCTGTTTTTTTCAAAAGAACAATTTTCATAAACTTTTGCTAATACTTAATACATTTTACCTTTGCTCCAGCAGTATCATTTTGCTGATGAGTTTCTTACATAAAAAGTTTGCAAAACCCCACAATGCCCATTTTTGTCATTTTTTCTCATTTTTGGGGGCCTGTTTGATTACCCAGCCAACCAAGGCCCCCTTGGTCCTGCCCCCAGGAAACACATCTGTGATGTAGGGTTTTTATTACTTTTTAAGTTAAATCTAGGTTTATGGTTACAGGTTTATGTTTTTAGTGTAGGGGAGGGGTTGAAGTTTTAAAAAATGTGAATGGTGGAAAATTTGAATATTTTATTCTACTGTTAAGATAAAGACAACATACCTTGAAAATATTAAACCCTATATTATCATGATTTCGCTCAAGTTTTTTTTTTCAGACTTTATTTCTTTTTCATTATGATTCATGTTTGGCTGAAAAACTTTCCCATACCCACAAGTCAGTATTTCAACATAATGCCTAACTATCCACATAATTATATCTAATGCAGTCTATAAGGAAATTTTGTGTTAGTAACTAAATTTTAAAAGTAGCATCATAATGAATGAAGGAAAGGGTGGAAATTCACTTCAGATACCTATCTTGATAAAAAGCTCAAGCTTTCATTCTCTACAAACTCTCCTTCAGCGAAAAACTTGCCTGCTTGCTTGTTAACACATAAACATTAAGAAAGATGAAATGTAATCTGAAAAGAATATCAAACTTCTCATCCTTTCTGAGGAAGGATACTTATGCTGAAAGTTTGTTCACCGTTGAGAGTTGAAGCTATTTTTTTTTTTTATAGCTAAATGACAAAAAAGGTTAAAGTAGGGGCATACAGGTATCTGGATACTATGGGTTGTTTCTCAATCAGGGTACACCGTCAAAAATTGGCCTTCTGTGAATTATAAAAAGAAATATGGGTACCTTAATCTCAAATCTTCCATGGCAAGCTTTTGGGCACTGTTAGAGTAACCTACAAGAGATAAATATATTACTGAAATGCATGTTTACTTCTCAAAATTGACCATATCTGGCATTTTAGGGCCAAAACGACTGCCTTATTTATTTTTCTTTCCAGTTTTGAGCCTACACATCTTTATTATATCAATCATTGGGCATTGTTTTAACCGAAAGCCCCCTAAACAACAGTTCATTTGATTTTTTGTGACCATTAACCAAAAATGGGGCACCAAATCCGTCAAAAAACGTCCTCTCCGAATTCTGTGCTTTTTTGCACAGTTAGACATTGCTCAATTAACAATGTTTTTGTCAATAAGAACACTTGTATATATGCTACAAACTTAGAATGTTTACATCTATTTATTTTTTAGACACTTCATGTTCCAATGTTGTCAAATTGATTCCATCAAAAACTTCCTCTCCGAAAAATACATGTAAAAAAAACTTTGAGCCCCTATAAATAAAAAATAAGTGGGTGACCTCATACCTCACAATTTAAAGGCAATATCATTTCACTTGTTTAGAACACATACACATAAAATGGGGTATGGTATGGTATGGTTTTATTTTCCGTATAAAAATCAAACATGATAGGGGAGACGGGGATGGAAGTTACATGGGTCAGTTGTTACAGTTCTCAGTGTGCTAAGTTGGAACAAGAGAGTTTGTTCTAACTGGCATCTATATACAGCTAAACATAGCTGTGATGAACTGCCGGTCGTGAGGTTTCTCCGTTGTTTTATTAAAAAGTAAATCAGCAAAAACCATTTTTTACAGTTCCAAGTGAATTTTTGACAACAATTAAAATTTGTAATAGTTCTTACAACTGAAGGCACATGATGATAGTCTGGTATTGTGAATATAGTACATACTGTCACTAATATACCCCCGAGCATTGCCCTGTAATTCTGCCTAATAACTTTGCTACAGTTGATTTTATGTGTAAAATCACCCATGGGGTAGGTTGTTGTAACAACCTACCCCATGTCGATGTAACAACAAACCCCAATTACATTACACATGTAAAGTAATTTTGTTTTAATTTTCTGGTGTTAATATTTTGATATTTCTATTATTACTTTAGTCTATTCTAGAGTTCTACTTGATCTACTGTTAACGATACCAAGAAACTGGAAAGTTGAAACAAAAGTATGGTATAAGAGATTTGCACATTGTAACAAATTACCCCGCATGTTTACATTTAGTAACAATTTACCCCGTATGGTGTAACAACCTACCCCGTATACTTACCCCGTATACAGGGTAGGTTGTTACAAAAAAAATGTCTTCATTAATTAAGCTGTAGTTAATTATTGTTTACATGTTTTCAAATTTTATGTGCCTCAGGTTTTAGCCAACATAATAGGCTAACTACAGACCCAAAATGGAGTGTGTGAGTACTTTCATTAGAATTATCTGGCCGAAAATGTGAATTTTGTAACGTCCATCCCCGGTCTCCCCTACATATTACAAAATAATATGACATAATACAGATAATTAAAATGCCATGGAGGGAACACTTTACTCAGAACCATTAATACAATGGCTCTGTTCTTCCTAGAGGTCCGTAAAAACAAAAAACTTCTTTTTTTTTTTTCTTTTTTTTTTTGGGGGGGGTCAAATTAGACAGATTTGTGTACCCTAATTGTAAAACAACCCCTACAGAATGGATTACTGAATAGATCAATCTCATATTACACACAATCTAGTCAATAGGTTTAACAACACTCTTGCTAAAAAGATACATGTAAGTAATTCTAATCAGGTTGAAGTTTTTTTTTGTTGTTTTGATCTCATCGCCATTTTTGACACAAGTTGCTTTTTATATTCTCCTAAACAATATGCCTTGTTCATCCAAGCATAAACACATACCACCAAAAAAAAAATGGTATCAAAGGTACTGGATACGTTACTTTTTCAAAATATTTATAATAATCTGGGGTTCATAAATCAATATTTTAATGACAATTTGTAAGTATCTAAAGTAGGGAATATCTGGTTTTTACTCATTCTGTATATCCTTTTAATTCATTTAATCCATGACTGTATGCATGTACTTCTCTAAAATACAATATAGAGGTATTGCATTTTCAAAGAAAATGATAAGGATGATCAAATCCTGATTGCAGTATGCAGGTGTTTGTAGATAGAGTGTGTTCAATGTCCAGTTTCAAATTTATATGCCAACATGAATCATGATACAAAACGCAATTACAAAACGCTGATATTGATATAAAGAGAAACAAAGTGAGTGTTCATTGTCCCCCATCCCCGGTCGTAAAAGTAAACGTGTTTAAAATCTCAATTTAAATTTAAACGCCGAAAAAGATGCGTTTTGAAACACAATCAGCTTCAATTTTACGACCTTGAGCATCGCGATTGCAAAGAAATGCGACACTGAACAGTATTGAATTTTCAAACGTGTTTAAATGTGCTATCGCAATAGAAGTTTCCGGTGCAAGTGAAAAAAGGAGAAGACGTTTGTTTTTTGAGAGCGGGGAATTTAAAGACGATGGAAATATAATCAGCTTTAAATTTTTGACACTGAACGGTGCACCGCTGATCGCGTTTGTGTTTGTGTTTTGTAATTGCGTTTTGTATCATGATTCATGTTGGCGTATAAATTTGAAACTGGACATTGAACACACTCTTAGTCATGTGACCACTAAGCTCTCATCATCAGAGCAGACAATCAGCAAGTAGAAACAAATGCTAAATTAAAAGACTATTGTCTGAGTTCCACATAAATAGAAATGGATGAATTATTCAAATTTTTCACCTGTGGTTTTCCTCTAAATTTATCCTTAGTATCCTGTGAATAGACTATGACTATAGCTGCGAATTCAACAACATTGATACAAGCCATATGAGGTAAAATGAAAATTGAATATCCCCAGGGTAAACCTTGAAGGATTTAATTTTTTTAGTGTTTATACTAAATCTTCAAACCATACATCCGTAACTGGAACAGTGTCTAAATCATTAAAAAAATAAGTATTTCATGACCATTCTAACTGCTACATTGCAGAAGCCATTAAATGGGGTAAAATAACTATATTGTAAAATTACTTTAAACTCATCTTTATTGTCTTTGAACCTGACAAAAAAGACATTTTGCCTGAATCCCAATTCAGTATTGCAGTCACTACAAATAATATAATTAGCTTCAGAACATTACAAAATTGGCAACAATTAAAACTCTATGATACATGTATCTCTGTGACCCCTCCCTTGGCCAACAACCAAGGCAAGAGGAAAACAAGTTAATTAGTAAAGGTAGTCTTTTGCATTATCATGGAACAAAAGTTAATGAAATTATGTATTATGTTGATGACCAAAATACTCTTTGAAGTGTATATCTACAATATAATTAAGAAATAGCTACATTTAATTTAGCCTACATGTATCAGCTGCACACCTTTGCAGTTTCGCACTACAAGAAACAAATTTTGTTTTAATCGTTATATTATATTATTGTATAAAACAGATAACATATAATAATTAATAATGCCCTTCTCGTATATCTACATTTTAAATCAAAATTTTACAGTGAGTAATTACCGGATAGAAGTTGAGTATTGAACATTATCAAGATTGCTGTTTTTTGTCTATAGAGTGTTCGCCTGCAAAGTACCTCTATCCTTCTTTTCTTCAGCCTCTTTGTTTCTGTCTCTCTGTCTTCCACTTCTCTGTTTTTGTCTTTTTATACCAGAAGGAATGATAACCCTAATGTTTACCATGACAACAGGCAGGGTACTGGTACTTCAAATATAGTTCATCTTTCTGACCCTTTGATTTGAAAAGTAGGTCATTGGTTATTTGAGTCTTGACTTCCATGACCAATCCCTCTATTCATCTTATTCCCTTTTGATCCAAGGTAACAATTTCAAAATTGCTGTTTTTAGTTATTGCAATTTACAATTACATGTATGCACTGATCCACAGTTCAACTCTGACAGGGTTTTTAGCAAATGTGTACAAAAACGCAAAAATGACCATGGATTTGTGATTTTTAGCCTGTTCAGCCCCCCCCCCCCCCCCCCACATTCGGCTCAGCCCGTCCACTTTCATAAACACTCTGTGGCCCCTGTCTGAGGCCCGTATTCTAAACTACAGTCATCGATCTAGAAAATAAACTCAAGTTCAATTTATAGGACTGCAAGTCACAGCTTTTCAAAAAGTGATAGCATAATATTGGTCCCTGGAGTAGGTTACTGTGAAACAAGCCCCTAGATTTTAGCACCATTTTTCTTTGAATCAACATTTTCTAGAATTACTCTATCATGTTTCTCTAGACTAAATCTCAAATTTGAAATGTACAGTGTGTTAAACATTTTATTTGAAGGTCCTGCATATTTTGTCTTAAATGAGATATAAAAATTATAAGATTTTGATCTTCCTATATTGTATGAAATGGGGAAGGTCAACGAGTCCGTGTATTTTCCCACGAGGCCGAGGATCCGCGAGTTTGAGTATTTTTCCCACGAGTTCGAGGGTCCACGAGGCCGATTTTTTCATATTGTTTTTTTTTTTGCAATATAAGTACTGCTCAAAGGCATTTTTTTAAGAAAAAGAAATACATTACTAATGAAAAATAAAAATAAGGAAAAGATTTAAAACTAAAGTTTTAAAATTTCACAAAGAATAAACGGATGAAAATGTATTCAGCAGCCACTACACTTTGGTAAGATTGGTAAGTGAGATGATACTCGAGCATAAATCATAATATTGCCCCGATTCAGTACGTAAGCCTTGGCAAATTAATGCCCATTCTTATTATCCGCAATATACAAGATTATATTTTAGGCTTCATTGGAGGATATGCTTAGCGGAAACTTTTCTATTGATGGAGACAAACATCCTAATGAAAGAAAATACTATATGAAAAATAATCGGCTTCGTGGACCCTCGGACTTGTGGACCCTCGGCCTCGTGAGAAAATACTCAAGACTCGTGGGAAGACCCCTATGAAATACAATCACTCCATATCTTGTTTCAATGAAAGAACAGAATCTTACCCGACAAAGATACTTTTAAGAACAGGCCTACACGTTAAAACTTGTTTTCTTGTTTTAATTTTTGGTTTTATACAAAAAATAAATAAATGAATGAATGAGACGAGCTGTAAAGCAAACAACATGTATTTAGGTTTTGTCAATTCAAGGCATGGATATGATCAAAATGATTGCCTATCCTAAAATGGCAGACCCTGGGGAGTGATCCTGGCTGACTCACCCTTTAACATCATTAGTCTTTTCTCAAGGCTTAATAGGAGCCCTGTATAATACTCTATTCATACAAACTAAACTAATGAAGTTTCATGCTGAAACCACACAATTTATTAGCTTTACGATTAATCAATATTTTATCCTCTGAACATCCAAAAATAAGTATATTTGAAATGTGTAAAAGAAATTATGTCAAATTATGTTACATCATATTACTCTAAATTCTAATAAAATGACATCTAATTTTACATGTAGTGTTTACAAAGCTTATCACATAAGACAGAGAAATTGTCTGTAAATCAAATTATATGGTACAAATAACTTATTAAGCAATGACTTTTTTTCTAATTTGCATTCTAAGGCCACAATGTGGGATAATTAGCCAATAATTATGTGTGAAGAAGCTCCAATAGTGTGTAGAGATTATGCAAATGATTGCTTCAAATGAACAGATGGGTGATCTTCTAGTTGCAGACAATCAGCTTATCTTTGAATGTCCTCCCTATTATTACATCTTTTTGTGGTGATTAGAGGCTGATTGGCCTCATTCAATACAAAGCTTCCAACAAACCTCATATTTGCATGTAACTGACAGGTCTAACTACTTCACAGGAATTGAAGGTAATTAAGCTCCTATACTTTCCACTTTCATTTTTTTCTTCTCCTTTTTTAATTTCCCTCCTCTCTCTCTCTCTCTCTCTAAATGTACTCGGTGGTCTCTCACTTCGCAGAGACATCTCCGCAACTGAATAGAAAATTTTGTCTCCGCAACAGATAAAAAGTATTAGAGAAGTCTCTGCGACAATCTATGAAAAAAAGTTTGAAGTATTCCAAAATTTGTCTCCGAAACCCAGGAGACATCTCTGATACGTCTCCGCAATATGGGAGACGTCTCTAATACTTTTTATCCGTCGCGGAGACATGAAATTTTCTATTCTGTCGCGGAGACATCTCCGCGAAGTGAGATACCACCCTATGTTCTCTTCATATATCATTTCTTTCTTTATATCTCCTTTCCCCCATGAACTTTCATTCCCTCCTTCTTTAAAACCCTTTCTGTTTCTGAGCAACTTTCAGGGAATATATTCCACAGAATACATGTGAGAATACATTGCTATATATCTATGCTCCTTTCCTAGCATCCAAATAAATAAAATAAATATGAATAATAAAATGATGCAAAAAAATCAATAAGGTGATAGTTATTGAATTGATTGAATTGATTTTATTTGCGTTTTACAGATGCATTTACATAACGGGTGTGTTCAATGTTCATTTTCAAATTTAAATGCCAACATGAATCATGATACAAAACGTATTTGCAGAACACAACCGCGATCAGCGGTACAGCGTTCAGTGTCGAAAATTTAAAGCTGATTATACGTCCATCGTCTTAAAATTCCCTGCTCTCAAAAACAAACATCTGCACTTTTTTTTTCACTTGCACCAGAAGCTTCCACTGCAAGAGCTCATTTAAAGACTTTTGAAAACTCAATTGGTCATATTCAAACTAGGTGGGACATTCAGCTGAAATTTTAATGTGGCGCTGTGCCTTTGAAAATGCAAATTAGGATCTGAAATCAACACAAAGGCTTCTTAACAATATAAACAATTATTTAAGTCAGGCACTACTGTATAGGATCCAGAACTAAAGAGAAGTTCCATGTTTTCCATATGTAGTTTGAAGCCCATGATTTTATAAGACAATGGATTAATCTTCCAGTGCCATCATCCTTTTTGTGTGAATGAACATGACCATATGTGACATACTAATTAGCATAATCCAGATTAGGCTTTGAAAATTCAATGATTCTAGACAAGAAGCTGGCTGGCATCTGAAAGATACACTGATTCTTCTTTGTCTACATTTTGTTGCCAACAAATAAAAGTTTTATTCCAAAAAAGGATTAAATCCACAGTTGGGATTTCAAAGCATTTGTATACCGAATTCTTTTTACAGTCATCTATAAAAAAAAAGGTAATTGTCAAAAGGGGTGTTTTGCTCAATTTTCATCATTAGATTTAATCCCTTTTGGAATGAGACTCTCTACACAGAAGATGTTTTATTGATTTGCCTCTAGAGATAAGATATTGACTTCAGTGAGTAAGTAATGAATATCTTGATTAATTTAGTTTCATCAAAGTAATCAGATAAACATTAATCAAGGGAAGCTGACATTGTACAAGAACTGCCATGTTTTTATCCAAATAGTTTTCAATTTTTCCCCACCATGTGTGTGATACCAGTTTGGCTCAATAAAGACAAAGAATAAAGCATTCTACAACTGTTAATTATTTTAGTATAGGGGACCTACATTACATGTTCATATTCAAGATAGGCCCCGTACCTTTGTATGCATTTGCATACTGTGCCAACAAAACATTAATTTTTTTATGCAGTAAATATGGGTCCTACAAACGAGATCATATATAATCACCCAACTTTTAAAGAAATCACAAAATGTAATATGAATGAATAAAATATCCATCAACGAACCTATGAACCAACCTACGCACAAAAAAAATGATTTATAACTTCATTTGCTGTGAATAATAATTTTTCTTATTTTATAGTTCTGTATTCAATTGATCCTAAAGTCATTCAGGCATGTAGACACTATAGCTCACCATGACAGCTAGTTATTATTGTGTAGGAGTTGCTTCAAACAAGTTGGTTCTTGTTGTTCATGTCAAATCATGCTTTTACAGTCTTTAAATAGATATCCAAAAGGAGCTGATGGTATTAGAATTCATTTCTAAATTGAATGTTGAATGTTGATGACAAATACAAAAAAAACAGGTTTACTATTTGGACTGTTTACAAGATCCATATGGCTCCTTAAATATGGCTCCACAATAAAACAAAATACAGAAAATGAAACAAATCCAGTACAAGCACTACACAAAGTAAACAATGACTTTGTTAATTCAATAGTTAGAATTCTGCTGTGTTTACATATTAATGAAGGGGTTTAATAGACGTCATGGATGCGATGCCAAATTTTAGTGCTATAGCAGCATTTGTTGGCAACTAGTATGCCTGTTTCTGGCCCCTCACAGTGCATACATAACCCTATAAAGGTCCTTATGACTATAAGTATTTCACAGGGGACAAAGCATTGCTGGAATTCAATAATACCACAACAAAGAACACAAATTGAGGTGGGGTTGATATGATACTTCATGTTCAAAACATGGTGACATTTCAAATACTGTATAAGACATTATTTTCACAGTGGTTTTATTTTCGCAAATTTCCAGAGTCCTAAATCGCGAAAAAATTTCCACTCCAACATAAGGCCATTTAATGAAGACATCACAAAAATTGCAAAATTATCCACTTGCAAATTTCCCAAACTAGTCTAAAATCGTGAAAATACTGACTTTTACAGTAAATCATCTCTTTACCCAAGATAAATTTCCTTCCCCCTTAAATGATTAATAAAATGTCAAGGCAAGCTGTAAAATTAGATGCTTACATTACACTTAGTCAACATTTCGATAAATGTTAATGTTTGTTTATTTGCAATAGAAATCTGATTAATCCCTAATATAAATGAAGAACTAAAGAAACAAAGAAAGATGCACTTCAACAACATTTAAACAACATCTATAAATAAAAAACACAGGGCTGAGGATTAATATAATTTAAAAAATTGAGTGAGAAGAGAAAGAAATTGGGAAACATGTACAAAAAAAGACAGAGAACAACAGACAGAGACAGAAACACAAAGAGGAAAGTGAGCAAAAACCCACAGAACAATGCTGAACTCTGAATAGCTAGCAGGAGAGTTCCTTTTTTGGAAACATGCCATTATTTGCTCAGCAAGAATCCACCAAAACAGACAAAGAAAATACTTCAAAAGGAGATTGTTGTGGAGTTCATAACATGCTGGGACAAATCTGATTTCGTTAAATATCTTTTTATTTCTTCTCGGTCAATTTTGTTCCTGTATTTCTTTGTCTGAGCAGATCATCTCACACATACATGTGCATGAGGCTTTATTTGCCATCCTCATTATAAGGTCATTCATATGTGTTTTTATTATTTACATGTAGGCTGGTCTATTTAAATTCCCAACATGTTCACCTGCAAAATTACATTTATACTGATATTTTTGTCCTTAAAAACCTATGTACAATATATCCTTCATAATGATGTCTCAACATTTCCCTTGAGTTTGACAAACAATATTTATGAAAGTCTCAAATTTCACTGAGTGTATTAAAGTTCAACAATACACATATCATTTTGATCCATTAAAGTAAGAAATATTGTAGATATGATGTAAATGAAAAAAGAAGCAAGATCAGAATGTATTACTGTGGTTATCTCTGAATGTGCATTATCTCTCAGAATATAGTACATCTGGATCAATTCACTAATCATACTTGATCCATATTAATCCACATTCACGATACAGGTTGATTTGGAGCTTACTAATTTTTTTTATACAGCATTTGTAGTTTAACAGTTTGCTCTATTATATTTACTTTTCAGGGGCATAATATCAACACTTTTTATTTTTAATCCCTGAATATTTTTAAGAGAATCTAGACATTTAAATTGAATAATCTAAATACAAACATTCTCAAAATAGTTATGATCTTCTATTATCCATTAAATAGAATGAACAAAATAAATTCTATTACAGTCTCTCCAAATATCTAAAAATGCATGCTTGTTAGAAAAATGGTTTTTATCTGTTTACTTTCACTCATTTCAAACAAAAACATAATAATTGTTATTTGTTATTGATCTGTCACTTCCTCAAGAATCTTATATTCTCTATACAATAGGATCTCAGGTTACAAACACCTAGAAAATTGAAATCCAAGTTTTATGGCACAATAACACATAGACCACCAAAATTTATGGGTACATGTAATATTTTGATGGTAAAGAGGAGGAAATTATGAACAGCATCAAATTTGTTGCTGGTATGTTCATGTTTTGAAAGATGTCAGCTGTAAATAAGCAATCCAATCTCTTAACTTTGCTGTTTTATATTGTAAATGTTTAAATTCTGGCTTCTGACTGCATTTCTGTGATTCTTCTGAGGAAAATTAGTAATGTAGTTTAGTACAACTAAAGTAAAATGCATTTAATTATCCCCTTCCTTTCACTTATTCTCTTTCTTTCTTTCTTTCTTTCTTTCTCTCTTCTCTCACTATTGCAATCTCTCTCTACAGGTACACCTATTTTCTATCTTTTCCTCAAACAAGTTTTTTTTTTTTGTCTAATGTACTTTGCTCTTCAATTTTTGAAACCCTACTGATCTCACCAATAACTTTCTAATTTTGCATTTAAAGAATTGTATTGAGATCATCCTATAGGCCTATATACATATTATGATTAAAATTTAACCTAAATTCAATCAATCACAATACAAATTTCCATTATTATTTCATCTTTTATAACTCCCTCCCTTTCATCTCCAAATGTATGACTGGTGTCCTTAGCTAATTATCTTCCCTATTAACAAAAGGATTTCCTATAAGGTCACCATTGTCCGAAACTCTAAACCTTGTTTTGTTTTGACTGGATATGGTTTAGTACACGTACATGTAGAAGCTATTGTGGATTGATCTGTATTGATTGATTGTTTAAAAAACATATGGGCAACCAAAAGCCTAGTCAGCATTAAAGTGGTTTGTCCTTTAATGATATAAATACCAAAATCAATATAGTTTGTTCACGTTTCACGTCAGGAAAAGAAAACAACCCAATTACATACATAAACATCAAATGTGTGAGTATAACCATATATGCAACAAAGGCCCATACCATGTATAATGTAATCTTCCAAATAAATTAGGAATGTACATGTACATGAACTAAGTTAGCCCGACCACCAGTGCGCTTAGAAACAACCGTATTAAGCGCCATATAAATGTTATTATTATTATTATTATTATTATTATTACATGTACATTTGTATCTACAATTTATACAATAGAGGGGAAACTAAAGTGTTGGTTCTTGATTTTTGTATAGTATGCATAATACTGAACACATTGATAAAATTAAAAATGAACAGAAATGAGATATAAGTGTACCAGGGTACATGTTTTAAGTTATATGCCTTTTTATCATAACATCTAGGCCCCAACCAATGCTATTGTACATTCTATCTTGTACTGGTAGATCATATTGACTTCTCTGTTTACTTTGAGAGATAACTTTTATAGTAAAGTATTGTCTCCCTATATGCCTATGGTGGGTCAGTAATAACTATTACTGAGTCAGTAAATGGTTGATACTATTTGTTGATTAGTAGACTATTGTCTCCATACATTCTGACACTGGCTCAGTAATAACTAGTATTACTAAGTCAGAAATTTAAGAAAACATACATACCGGGTAGCTCCTAGAAATTCTAGACTCTCCCTTTAAGTCTAACTCTAACATCAAATTATTGAACTGATTTAAATCATAAACAAAGGATCAAGAATATTTACAGTGCAAATATCAACCTCCTTGACCAATGGCTAGTCAAGGGTCAAAATAGAGACCATTCAAAGTTTTGTCTGGATTCAAGGTCAACAAATAACAAGCAGTGATCAAGCTATAAAGTCATTCATAAAGGGTATGAATGGGAAGACAAAGACACCTTGCTCGTAACTTAGTCAGAGGTAGAAAGTTCAATACAGGCTGAAGAAAAGTATATATGAAGCACTTTAATTTCACGATTTTCTTTTCTTCTTGTTGTGCGTTTAGATAGATTGAGAAAATATATTGAAGATCAAGTTCAACAAAAATAGGCACATATATGAACACAAATATTCTTCTAGAATTCAAGGATTATTTAATGACACAAGAACGCATGATAATGATAACCCTACTTTCAGAAATGGTGCTAATTTTCAATGTACCTAACTTCCTGTTTCTAGCCATCTCTCTCTCATGTTTTGTTGTTTCCTAGATAGCTAGCCTAATCCCAAAGGTGCTTTATTAGCAATCAATTGTGGGGTAATCAGAGGGGGAAACTCTGAATGCCAATTCTAGCAATGTAGGAAATTGTCAGTTTCCTTTTCTTTCAGACAAAAAACAAAGGCAGGATATGGTGTCTGAATTTGGCGTCGCTACCGGCAACCAAGCCGACGGAAACATTCTCTCTAACTTAATCCATATTTTTTATAGAGTTTCCCTTGAGCTGCCCAAGAAAGTTATTAATACCATGACATATGAGAATGTGGACAAATTACTCAGATATTCAGTCATAAACTCTGTCCTACCATTCCTACTCGATCACCTTGGACAGAATTTTCACGGTTAAAATTTGTTTTCACTGATGTGCCAGAGGGTTAATGTACCAATTCAAACAAACATAGTCAATCATATTTAATAACAATTTCAATCTGATTTTGCTTTTTGTTAGAATTTTATGAAAATTAGGCCTATACGAATGGTGTATTTTCCTGGCCCTTAGTTATGTAAGTAATCATGCCGGGATCTGGTAATGGAATTACTGCGGCAGCACGTACACGAACACGAAGTGTACGGGCTGCGAAGTGACTAGCATGAAAACATGTTGTGCCTTCGCTTTTCCAGGCTAGAATTTCAAAATAGTGGAATAAAACATTGGCAAAACTACTTCATTTATTAGTTTATGTACTTACAATACTAGGCGGATGACTATCTTCGTACTTCATGATGACCATAAAGTTAAAAAATGGCATCAGAATTGAGTCACATTCCCGCTGTTTAGTTCGCAAAACGCATGAGCGACATCAGCAGCAGCTATATGTGACTCATCATATTAAAATCAGACACAAGTCGCTAGAAAAGAGTCAAAGATATAGGCAAAGTAATCCATTTTTAAATACTTTCCCTTTATCATTTTTACTAATTCTTTTACAGAGCACACATGAAACATTGAAGGTTCAGAAAATCAAAAGACGTCTTCCCCAAAATCAGACAATTTTGTATTAATTTGCCGATTTCCTTGACCCTTTACTTAGTTTGCTTGGCGACTTGTGTCTGATTTCAACGTGATGCATAACATATGCTCTACACGCTAGTATTTTGACAGCGATCGGACGAGACTCTGAAATAGGACTGGAAAATAAAAGATTTCTTCAAATGCACACATTTTTTTTAGGAAGATCTTATTTTCGAAGAGTCTGTTGAGGAAAGTAGCATTACATGAATTATATTTTTGCTATAGTTTACTCATTCTTAATGGTATTTTTAACCCTTCCAAATTGAACTCTCAAAATTTTGAGGGGTTTCACTCAGGACGCTGCCACAAAGTGGCAGCATCCCGGGGCTAGTAAACTAATGGAATAGACCTAGACTATGTGTAAAGCAGGGAGAGCTTCCTGGTGTAAACTATGATTACATGAAAAATAGATTCTAAACACTAGCATTCAAGCTTCTGCTACACAAAAATACATGTATGCAGATATCATGCCTTACTAAGCTATTTGAAGTTTTGAAAAAATTGAACTGGATTTTAAAAACATTGACAATAATAATAATCACTAGACATGGAGAGTGCCAGTTTAAGAAGAAGTAAAAGTAGAATACTCACATATCAAGATCCCAATCAGGTATTATCAATGTCTCGGCAAGGCTATTTTTAGAACCAGTAGCAATCGGAGTCCATGTAAACTCATGCAGAAACGGATGACTCACGGTAGTGTAGGCCTGGGTTAAGCGATCACGATTTTTTAGCCTTGCAGGAAAACAATGCTCGTCTCGTCTCGTTTGTTCTCTGTGCAGTCTGCAGACAAATTCACTGCATGATCTATTCGAAGTAAGTATATCAGTAAACACTGATAAATTACGGCCTTTTGAGTACAAGCATTCACAACAACACTCATACTAGCTAGCCTGGCAGACAAATGAATATATTTCCCCCGATTTTGAGACAGAATACATCAACATAACACGATCGCACATGCGACTTCGCCACGCGCGAGTCACTTTGATTGTTTATATTTCGCGATCAGCTGTGCGAGAGAAAACAAAGCCACGTGACAAGAGATTCGCATCTAATTATACTTTTCAACCAATCAGCTATTGAGAGGCGAAAGGGGAAGTTGGACAAAGAAATTCTCGTGCCGCTATTGGTCAAATAATAACTGTCCTAATTAACCCATCTACCTGGTATCTCCTTGTTGGCAGGATAGCTAAAACACATTGCATGCAGGCCTCTATGTGTATCACGGCTGATGTGTATGTATTGTATTGTATTGTATTGTAGTGTATTTATTTATTACCAATATTGCAAAAAATATACTTAAACAGAATTCAATATAAATATGCATTTGGTAAATGGAGCCAACAAATAGCTAAAGCTAGTCTAGGTTGGCCCTGTCTAGTTTGCTTACTGTGATTATATAAACATTTTTATAAAGTAAAACATATGTACAAATTATTACATCATATTTTACAGTATTTACACTATTTACATTACGAAATTAATTAAATTTGAATATATTCTACAAGAAGAATCGCCTTATATGATTGTCTAAAGGTTTTCCGTGATTTAATTTTTCTAATATCATTTGGAAGAGCGTTCCATATAAAAGCACCTGAATACGAAACAGACTGTTTTCCAAGATTTGTCCTTACTTTGATGAGTGTCATATTCTTATTTTTATTGCTTCTTGTCTCGTAAGGGTGTTTAACAAATGAGAAATAATCAATGAAACGATGAGGAAGTTTGTTATTCAACAAATCATGCATGAATGTTGCAATCATGAGACGATATTGCTTTAAAACATCTAGAATCGATAACTCAGAAAACAAAGGAGCTGAGTGATGATTGAAGGATTTGAATAATATAACACGAGTAATTCTCTTTCGTATGACCAAAATTCGACTAAGGAATGTTTTGTTTGCAGCTCCCCAGACTTCTAATCCATAAGTAATGTGCGGTAAAATAAATGCATTGTATAAAAATGTTAAAATGAAATTCTTGAAGGTGGAACTGAAAAGTAAACTGCTTACTGGTTGAATCAGTGGCGGATCCAGGTGGGGCCAAGGGCGCAGGGGACGCGCCCCCTATAATTTGAAAACCACTCATTGAGTGTGCATGTTAAATTCAGACAATTTCGGCGGCGCCCTCCCTATCTAGTATCGGGTCTGGCGACCCCGCCCCCCCCCCCCCCCCCATCCTTAAATCCTGGACCGCTACAAAGGCAAACAAAACAAAACAAAACATAAACAATGGGTACTGCTGGTTATCTACTGCTCTCCAGTTAGAAATATGATTTGCAAAAAGACAAGACTTGTGAAAATATTTTAGTTTGTAATAGGGCCTACCAATTCAAATCTTGAAAACAAAAATAAGTAGCGATGGATACGTTCTTGCCTGTTTGCTTTCAGTATCTGTTAGGAAGCAATTACTTAAATGCGGTGAGCACCTTTTGGGTAACCTCGCTAAGCCGGGTAATAATTAGTTAACACTATCTCACTTCGCGGAACGTCTCCACGACAGAATAAAATCCGTCTCCGCAACGGATAAAAGTATTAGAGACATCTCCGAGAACGTATCCGCGATAATTTATGAAAAAAGTCTGAAGTAGTCCCAATCCGTATCCGAGACGGATGGGACTACTTCAGATTTTTTTTTTTTTTTTTATAAATGTCGCGGAGACGTCTTCTGATTTTCGGAGACGGATTTGGGACTACTTCATACTTTTTTCATAATTCGCGGAGACGTCTCAATACTTTTTATCCGTCGCGAAGACGGATTTTATTCTGTTGCGGAGACGTCTCGCGAAGAGATTATTACAATAATGTCTTGGCAATTGTTTTGATTTTGCAATTTGAAAAATGCATCACCTTGAATGGCAACCCCCCAAAAAAAAAAAAAAAAAACAGGCATTAAAAAAAGAAGAGAACAAAAAAAACGAGTTTTACCGGTCCCTTCACGGATAGGAGTTCACTATAGTCTCACTTTCATTCACATTATCACATTATCGGCTCATTTTATTTGACGAAAAGAAATTGTTGGTTGGTTGGTTCTGCGATTAGATGGCGCTCTCCAATCTCAGAGATCGGGCATTTGACGAGTGACGAGGGTTTTCGAGAGACTTTCATCCTCATTTGGAGGAAGCAGTTGTACAGTCTGTGCAAAAAAAAAAAAGAAAGATAAGTTGGTACCAACTTAAAGCCAAAAAAATATATAATTTGCCTTTGTAAAACAAAATTTATACTAAATTATGTGCGGCGATGAGCTAATCGAAATGACACACATCTATTGTCTCGGTGTGCTGAATAATGGCTTTTATGTGCGAAACCCATAGAGAAGCATGCGCAAAGTACATTTTTTCTTGATTATAGAAAACTGGTCATATCTCAAGATATACAGCAGCAAATGGGATGAAAAAAATTGCAGAAGAAAGCCTGATTTCCTACTTTTATGGAAATATCAAACACTTTTAGAATGTGATTAATTTTCATACTTAATTTAAAAAAAAAATGTTTTCCAACTGTACCATTTTATTTGACACAGACTGTATTAAATGGTAAAATTGTTCACATAAAAATAATTTGCACATTAAGAGCGAAGTTGGATTGGAAGTGGAAAACCGCCAGTGCTTCATTTTATTGTCATCTCAAGGCAAACATGATAACCGCGGATATTGCTTTAAAATGAAAACCGACAAAGTACACTGTTGCTCATAAAGGCTAGATATTTTCTTGTGTGCTCCAGCAACATCATTTTGCTCCGACTTTAATTTCTTGAAGTTATTTGTCCCCGCTTCCACTTATCGGCACTCTGGCTATATCTTGGATGTTCCCCAAACCGTTCCCGGGGAATGAAAGATTTTTAAAAAAAAGTTTGTCAACCCCCACAATGCCCATTTTTGCCACTTTTTTCTCATTTTGGGGCCCTTATTCGTGTACCCGGCTGACCAAGGCCCCCTCCATCCGACCCCCACGAAACGCGTCTGAAGTATAGGGTTGCTATTGTTATTACGTTAAATCAAAGTTGACGGTCACAGGCTTTGGTCTCTTGTATAGAGGAGGAGTTGAAATAAAAAGTGAGATCGGTGAGAAATTGAAATATTTCATCTTACCTTTATGGTAAAAACAAAGGAATTAACAAAAAACAATGAATTTTCCTCCCCCAAAAAATGTTTTTCAATATCCGGGAATGGTTATGGAAACGTCCAAGACATAGCCAGGGTCCTGAAAAGTGAAAGTGGAGACAAAAAATATCAAGAAATTAAAGCCGGGGCGAAAAGATGTTGCTGGATCACATAATTAAATAAATTAAATTAATTAAATAAAAAATATCCAACCTTTATGAGCAACAGTGTAATATTCCATGCTTTATTTGATGTAAGATTAGTGTTGCAATGTCGTTATATGTTAGGCTTATAGATATTAATTTCACCAACAAAATATCCAATGATCATGCGAGAGCGAAGTGTGAGCCAATTTATATTCGAAAGTGACTTTAAAAGGCAATTTAAGCCATTTCTTTGTTTGAATGTCTGAAAAATGAACTATTAAATAAAGCAAGCAATAAACGATGAAATAATACAAACGCGAACCACGAGCCAATTCCCAACTCGATTATTGGTATAGTTACCCGTTAAAATGCATCTAAATCTATTTTATTATTACTTTTTCTTAATATCATTTTAGTCAGTGAAAATTTTAATTTGAAAAAATATGGGTATGTACACATGTCTGTATTCTGGATTTTCAAGGTCCTTTGAAACAAAGACAGTATTAATGCGAGCGCGAGTGGTCTGAAATAAAGAAGAGAATTTCAGAATGAAATCCTCATTTGGTTGGTTATGCGTGGGGTTCAGCCCCTACAATCTTTTATGGAATGGGGCAACGAACATCTACATTATCTTGATTGGCTGGGACTTAAATAAATTATAATTATCATTGAAAGCCATTTTAGGGGCGGAGTTGAGCCATTATTTTTACTTCGAAAAGAAAGTTAATCAGATTCAGATTGTATTTTGGATATAGCGTTAAAATGGAAACCTTTACTCTTTATTGCAACTAAATGGGGAGATCTTTACTCTCCCAATTTCGTTGCAGTATGAGTGACGCCTCGGCCTGTAATATAAAAGTTTTAAGGGCGGTTGAAATGATTATACATAAGCAAAAAATATCATTAGACTATAACCTTGGTGCCCCATTAATGTTGTTGGTTGATAGATCTCAGATATAATGAGCACATTAACAATTCATATTACGGACCCTGATAAATGAACTAACTAGTCGCATTAGCAGCGTTGCAAGCTTATCTAAATAAATGAGGGACTTTGAAGCGCTATCAGTATAGGGTATCGCGACAGGAGGAGGCGAATAGGTTGTGACCCCCGGCCCCCCCCCCCACACACACACACACTTCCCATAAAAAATTCCTGTTTGCCATACTAACGTTTTCCTTTATCTGCAAACGGAAAATATGAAAAGGGAGAGGAAAGAGACATAAATATTTTGATCAAAATCTTTGCGATCCCGAGAATCCATTTTGTGGTCCAATATTATATTCGCCAGAGGCGTGGGTTTCGTTCAAGACAGAGAAATTTTAGAAATGTTTGCATTTATCCAAAATTTAAGTAAGTGCAATTTTTGATTGCCCCTGCAAACAAAAAACTTCTCACAAACTCAATCCTTTCGCCATTACAACGCGTTTCAATAAAGAGGTAAGTCTATAACTTCAAATAATAAACAACGAATACTAGCTCCTTCCCCCCCAAAAAATAAAAATAAATAAAAAATAAAAAATAAAAAAATACAATCACTACCAAACCATATGCTCCCTTTTCCAACGTTTTTATACCAAAAATAATTTAATTGGATATGGAAATTGTATAGCCATGTCAATCATCAAATTTCAGAAGCATACAATGTAATATGTCGTCCTTAATTTGGGAGATCACAAATTTTACACGCTCGCTTTCCACTCACATTATTTAATATTTTAACAGCCAACCAAAGTATGTAAGTCATCGGAAACTAACTAGTCTATACACACATTCTCTTTATGTTGATATCTATTTTAAAAAGCAAAAAAAAAAAAACAGAACAAAAACAAAAACAAACAAACAAGAAATAATAAAGCAAAACAAATGTTAGCAATATAGCGAATCTTCGAGACAAAAATTAAAGTCTTCTTATATTGCTTTAAAGTATCTTTTCAACGAAATGCTGCTATAAAGACATACAACTTTAAACAATAATTGCACAAATATATTACATGGCTACTCCAAGCTTCTCATTAAGTAAGTATTTATCCGGGATATTTGTGTATTATGTTCAACTTTTAAAATGAATGGCAAGTTGTAAATGCTATTGATATATATTTTTGTAAAATGACGATGTGGATAAACAAGATAAAAACAATGTATTCGGTGTGCTGTTTGTATTTTTTCTTAGCTAAGGTATTACTATTCACAACATTTTCACTTTGTTTGTATACGTATTCTTATATCCTTGATCCACACCCACACATTGAATGTGTTTTTGTATTTTCGTAGGCATTTTTTTATGTGATCTAATTGAAAATGTATTACTTTCATAAGTGGCAAAAGCGATACACTTTTCATCCGGTATCATGTATTCTTATAAATGCATTATCCTCGATTTAAACAATCATTGCTTCAACCTTATTGAAATAGGAACTGGTAGCATGGACATAATATAGGCCTTTATATTAAAAGGCTTTCAAATGCCAATCATTTTCCTCTCTCTTTCATAATTCCTCCCTATAGAAGTGAAATCCTCTCCACCTATTAAATGATAGATTTTTTTTTTGTTGTTCTGAACCTAAATCGATGTTCTTTAAAAGTGATACATGCCTAATGCATTAAGATGTCGGTCAGGGATTGGGTGTATAATACATTAAAGCGCGTTGTTCGATACCGCTTGCCCTTTTATATACCCCATTCAGGGGCGGATCCAGCTTTCTCCAATTCTCCAATAAACGCTTTTTGTGATATGCTTTTAAAGAAGATATTTCATATCAATTCTAGTTGTAAACTTAATGGATAGAGGGCGCTACCATTCTACTCAAAGCTAACGCGTCCATAGACTTTTGCACGGTTTTTTCACTTTATTTTCTTTATTGTGACGAGCAACTACCTTTTCAAAGAAATGTTCACTTTGAAGAAGTACGCTAAGAGTCTGAATTTTTCAAAAATATGAATAACGTATTGCAAAGGAAAGAAAAAGTCCTGTCACTTTTGTCAATTCGAAAGCGTAGTCAGATCGAATTCCTGTACAATATGGTATATTTTGCTCTCAAAATAGCTCATGCAATGCATAGTTTTGATCCTTGATGCCGCATTATTCTATTATAGCTTATTGTTCACATAGCAATTAAAAGCTTGAATTCTCAGCTTTCCGGAGATGGTACATTAATTTTAATTCACTGAAAAAAAGTCCTGTTATTTTGAACAATTTGATCAATTTCTTTCATCTTCCTGAGTTGTTTGCTCAAACGAATGGACAATACCATTCCACTGCAAGGTAGTTCTTACGCGAGTTTTTGTTAGCAAATTATTGATAGTTGCAGCCAGGTGTATAAATTTCAGGGCCGCTCAGCCGTATTTCCAACGTCACTTTGTTGCGTCTCCCCTCATCAATAATGGACGCGCCTTGTTTAGTTACGATTTAATGCCACACAAAGGTATACGTTAACTTTACATTTTACATAGAGTAGAATTGATATGATCTCATTGAACAATGCGAGCGCAAAGCGCGAGCCGAAACTTTTTGATATACTTACATTAAAACATTGCATTTTAAGCGCTTTTTGAGCTATGCTTATTATTATTAGGAAGATAATTGTCTCATCAAACAATGCGAACATGAAGTACGACCTGAAATTTTCTTATATATCAACCTGAAAACAGTGCATTTTAAACGCTTTTTGTGCTATGCTCAAGAAACTTCAAGAAGATAATCATCGCATTAACAAAGCGAGCGCGAGGCGCGAGCCGATTTTTTTTTTTTTTTTAATATATCAATCTCAAAACAGTGCATTTTAAACGCTTTTTGTGCTATGCTCAAGAAACTTCAAGAAGATAATTATCTCATTTACAATAAAGCGAGCGCGAAGCACAAGCAATATTATTTTGTTGAATTATTAATGAAAAGGAGACATTTTTAGTATTTTTTGTCATCCCCATGGCAAGATTTTTTATCTCATTACAGCGAGTGCGAACGCGAGCCGAAAATTAAACTTAAATAGGTATCCTAAAAACATTACAATTTAAGTTTTTGTGTGTGTCAACTCACCTAATGCGGCGGTCACAACTCGTCGTAGGCTACGGGGCACGTGCCATCAACGTAGCCTGCGTTGTATGTACAATGCACGCACAGGCCCTGAGTCAACTTCTGTGATTCCTGCGTTTCTGTAGTACGGGTATGTAAAAACTTCCTTCACGTCGTACATGCATTGTACCTGCAAGGTACCTCCGGTGCATGAATTTTCTACGAAATCCATCGTAGGGGGTTGCACGTCGAAGGTACGGCGAGTTGTGATCGCCGCATTACCTATCATCTTTGGTATCGTGGCCCTGAAGGGACATCGCAAATAGACGAAATGGCGAATTATTCACGACCAAATTCGCGACGAAATTCACGACGAAATTCACGACGTCGTGAAATTCGCGACGAAATTCACAACGTCGCGAATTTTGTCGCCAATTTCGTCGTGATTTTTTTTTTTTTTTTTTTGTTGCTTGGGCGGTTCTCGTATAGACCGGGAGCCCAGAAGATTTATTTAGTTGAGAAGAGACATAAGGTTTGATGGTCTCATCATGTCAGGACATAGCCAAGAGTCAATAAAATGGATTGCTAGCAGGCAACATCCTGTACAGGAAGCCATCAGGGACCAAAAAGGGGGCCTCAAAAATGCATTAAATTAGTTGAGTAGAGACATGGACAAAACTTGGTGGATATCGTTCCTGAGGGGGATATATATAAAATCGGCAATGACAGCAATTTTAGCCTGTACGGGGGCCCAGACAGTAGCCCCAGAGGGCCCCACACATACGTTTAAATTAGTTGAAAAGAGACATGGCTAATTCCTTTTGCAATGGAAGTATTACACACCACAGATAACCAAAACAGCACTGACAGCAATTTTATCCTGTATAAAGGCCCAGACAGTAGCCCTAAAGTGCCCTCTCCCACGTGTTATCTAAGCGATACCTCATAGAGCGGAGCTATCGGTCAATTTGATTGAATTAACGTTTAGATTTTTAATTGCGAGCACATTTTCGACGAAAGTGCTTGCAAGAAATGTCAAATTGATCGGAGATAGTTTAAAATTGACAGGGAAACCTAAATTATGACTGGCGACCCCATATGACTACCGAACCTTTTATCCTGTTACGACTGGCGACCCCCATCTATTATAATGATTAGCGACCCTTTTCTTCTATTATGACTAGCGACTCCAATCTACTATCATGAATGGTGACCCTCATCTACTAATATGACTAGCGACCCTCTTCTCCTATTATGACTAGCGACATCCATATACCATTATCACTAGCGACCCTTTCTCCTATTATGAATGGCGACCCCATCTATTATTATGACTAGCGAACCTTTTCTCCTATTACGACTGGCGACCCCCATCTATTATCATTATTAGCGACCCTTTTCTTCTATTATGACTAGCGACTCCAATCTACTATCATGAATTGTGACCCTCATCTACTAATATGACTAGCGACCCTCTTCTCCTATTATGACTAGCGACCTCCATACCATTATCACTCGGGACCCTTTTCTCCTATTATGAATGGCGACCCCATCTACTATTATGATGAGCGACCCCATTATCACTGGAGACCCTCATCTTCTATTATGAATGGCGACCCTTATGAATAATGGCCCTTTCCACTGTTATGACTAGCGACCCTCTTACTTGATTATGACTAATGACCCTCTTCTTAGATTATGAATAGCGACCCTAATCGTTTATTATGACAAGCGATCCTTATGACTGTTGACCCTTATGAATGGTTACCCTTATGAACATTATGACTAGCAGTCCTTATGATTAGCGGGTATTGTGACTGTCACTGCAGCAGAGTGCAGAGAAATAAATTAATATTATATGTGCCATTTAATATACTTATTTTTGTGTGATATATATTTGGATCCTTTTAGTTATTATTCATTAAATATATATTAATTTAAAATATATCTGTAATGTGTCAATGTTAGAAAGCCCAATTAGTCTAATTCATGCCTGAGAAGTTTCTTTTATCAAAATTCTATTCATTCCTCAGACAGCTGTTGTGATTACTCCGGCCAGTGAGCCTTTTAAACTTGACTTTATAACAATGACTTTTTAGTAAATGTGCACTCTTCTATATAGCCTTGGTATGCACTTTAAGTTTCAGCAAGAAGGCCAGTATGTATGTTTTAGCAGAGCAAATCGTTACCATGTTGTACAGTGTATTATAGATCTTATATATACATTCGATCCAAACCAGCTTCATAGTTCAAAGCCTCCAATTGGTAAGAACATTTTATATTTCAGTTCTTTTTAATTTGTATATAGCAATTTTTATGAATAGAACCACTGTTGTAATAAATATGCATTTGTAAACTTAAGTTAGCCATAATCTTTTCTTGTTCAGAATTATAACACTCATTTATTAGTAAATCGTAAAATGGAATATTTGAAAGGATGATATAACTGCATGTATTATTACAAATTAGTCTAATTATAACTTTTTACGACCGCCGTGAATTTCGTCGCGAATTCCGTCTGTGGATTTTTTTGGCTTGCTTGGGCGGTCCTCGGTAAAAAAAAAAAAACAACACACGAAATTCGCGGACATCGTGAATTTCGTCGCGAATTTCGTCGTGAATAATTCGCTGATTTCGTTCTATTTGCGATGTCCCTTCAAGGGCCACCATTACTTTTCGGGCCCTCTGGCCCATAAGGCTGCCAAGAATTACTCCGCCAACGCACGCGTTGTTGTTGTTGTGTTTGTTCGTTTGCAACCCCGGCACCGGCACCCGGCCCCTGGACACAGCTTGGCTTGGTTTCATGATGACTTCCATCCCAACTCTGCACTCTCTTTTTTTGTATTGTCCACTCCAACTGTGTCGATTTGTTTTAGCGATTGGGGGGGGGGGGGATGATCGTCGTGATTTCCTCTTTTTCCTCAATGTGACACATACGATGGTAATATGATCGCAGTGTCCATTGTTGGGGATAGGGTAATGTTTGTACATACACACATGCCATAATTATAAATATGAAAAAATGTATATTATGATGCGAGCGCGAAGCGCGCAGCTTGAGAGAAATTTCTCAATATAGTGACATAATATGGGACATTTGTAGCATAATGCGATCGCAAACGAGGAAGGGGCTTTAAATGGTTTGTTAAAGGGGGACCATGATGATGTAATGGCTACAGATACCCTGATAGCAGAGTGACGTCTTAAAGACGTCTTAAAGAACATCACGTCAGACGTCTTAAAGACATCGTATTTTTACGTCATTATTACGTCTTAAAAAAAGACATCTTTATGACGTAAAAATACGACGTCTTTAAGACGTCAAACGCGGGTGCAAATTTACGTCATTAATTTTTTTTTTCTGACGTCCTTAAGACGTCACTGTGCTATCAGGGATGTTGACGATTAATACTGAGTCCTATCCTATCCTATCCTAACCTATCCTAATATTATAACCTATGCTGTCCTACACAAAGGCCCTTTATTATTAACTTGCAGTTTTTTCCGGTCCTGGCTATATAAAGTGCTACAGACAAATGTTTGAGAAAGACAGTTACTTATTATTAAATTACGATTTGTTAATGAAATATGAAGAATTGTCATTATGAAGCACCTTGTAATTGTGTTATACATAAAATGATAATAATTTAAAACAATTTTGATTATGTCAATAAGCCGAATGCCGGTTACATGGCTTAAAATTGTATATTTCTATTCATTTTCCCCCTTTTTTCCAAATCTCAGAATACTGCTTATGAATATTCATGACCAACAGAAACATTGTATTTTGGTCCAATTGAAAGCAAAAAGTTGTCTTATAGACGTTTTAAAAGACGGTCTTAAAGATGTCGTATTTTGGTCAAAAAATGACAAAAAAGTGGTCCTATAGACGTCGTAAAGACATCAAAAAGTTGTCTTATAGACGTTTTAAAGACGTCTTAAAGATGTCGTATTTTGGTCAAAAAAAATGACAAGGAAAGTTGATCTTTATAAACGTCGTAAAGACGCTCTAAAAGATATCATAATTGGGTAGAAAATAGACAAAAAAGCTTGTCTTATAGACGTTTTAAAGACGTCTTAAAGATGTCGTATTTTGGTCAAAAAATGACAAGAAAAGTGGTCTTATAGACGTCGTAAAGACATCAAAAAGTTGTCTTATAGACGTTTTAAAGACGTCTTTAAAGTATGTCGTATTTTGGTCAAAAAATGACAAGAAAAGTGGTCTCTAATAGCGTTGTAAAGACATCATAAAGACGTCAATTACTGTCATAATTTTTTGCTCCAAAAATAGAAAATTAACGTCTTTGAAAGTCATTACCAAGAAGACATAATCACATCGCATAGAAACATGTAAAGATATTTAAATATCAGATTCTATTAATCGTTTGGAAGACGTCGTTAAGACATCGTAAAGATGTCGTGTTTACGACGGTATGACGAGTTGACCAGTTTTGACCAGTTTAAGATGTCTTTAAGACGTCAGTCTGCTATCAGGGTAATACACACATGCATGCATGTGAGTATATACTAGTCACATATTTCACATTCATTATGCGACGCGAAGCGCGAGCTGAAAATTTTGTCATATAATAGTGACATGAAAGGGACATAATAAAAAAATATATATATATTGTAGAATAATGCGAACGCGAAATGGGAAGGGCTTTATCTTGTTTATTAAAGGGGCCATCATGATGTAATGGTCTATAGATATACACACATGCACATTATTATGCATATGAGTACTAGTATATCGTCGAGTTCATAAGGGTGTAATGCGAGCGCGAAGCTCGAGCTTAAAATTTTCTCAATAATATTGAACTGAAACATGGTATTTGTAGCGTTACACGACTAATAAGCGCGAAATTGATGGAAGGCTAGGGGGTTTCAACTGGCGATTAGAAGCGAACATCATGACGTAATTCGAACAAACGCAAATCTATATAAATATGGACGAATTTCATTTAGGGCAATATTGTGCGAGCGCGAAATACTTGTAGCCTCATGGGTATGGGAGCACGAAACGGAGAGGGGAGTTGGTGTTTTAAACGTACCATCGTGACGTTAATACATGCATAAAAAAGTGAACAAAGTCAAGTGCAGTTTGCACTATCTTGTATTATGCGAGCGCTAAGCACGAGCTGAAAACTTTCAGGCAATTTTTAATAGTTATCTGAAATTTGAGAGCAAAGTAGCGATTAATTTGAAAAGAGGGCATTTAGCCCCCGAAATAGTGGAAAGAGTATTATATGATCAATGGTTCGTGTCCAAAAATGTTACAATGTTACAATATGTCGATGAAGAGCCGATGAAGAGCCGAGATAAGTGTTATAGACTCTTCAATATTTGATATTTATTTTATCAAAACCATCATGGATTTTTGAAGGGGAATATAAACCCCTCCCAAAAAGTTTCGCAAGTGGAATTTGGGCCATGATAACTTTTCAGGTACGCTTTAGTTATTCCTGATATTCATACCATTGGAAAGATAATTTATTCCCCTTTTTATTGATATCCTATTTGTAATGATTTTGTCATGCTTCAATGCACATAATATCAAAATATGGAGAAAAGTAAAAAGTCAAATGTTGTAAAATGCACTTTTATTGATCACATTGAAGTTCCGCAACTTGACTTTAGGTCCTGATAACTTTGGGGATATTTTCTAATTTTTATTGAATTCTATACCATTGTCAAGTTAATTTATTCCTCTCTTGATTCATACCTTATTTGTCATGGTGATGTCATGCTTGGGTCCACAGGAACCCTGAACACCACCTGAATACATGGCAAAGCGAAAGATAATTTTCAGTTTAAATTTCTGTAACACTACTTTGAAGCTTGAAACATTTTAATGTGGGCTTTCAAGCATTATCAATTTTCATAGCATCAAAAAGTTCATTTATTCTTCTTTTTATTGATGCCCTGTTTGCAATAGTAACATCATGTTTCAATGCACATAACTCATGAATATAATGCAAAGTAAAAAGTGAAAAATAGCGAAATGCTTTGTTATTGCTGGCAACAGACAGTAATACTAACAATAGGCATTCAATTTGGAACATTTAACTTCTGACTTATCCTAACATTCAGGTGTTCTGTGCATGCAAGAACAACACTCTCGTTACAATTAGGGTGTCATTAAAAAGAGGAATAAATTTACTTGACAATGGTATAAAATTCAATAAAAATTAGAAAATACCACAAAAGGTTATCAGGGCCTAAAGTCGAGTGGCGGAACTTCACTTTGATGAATGCATTTTGCAACATTTGACTTTTTGCATTTCTCCATATTCTGATATTCTGTGCATTGAAGCATGACAAAATAATTACAAATAGGATATCAATAAAAAGGGGAATAAATTATCTTTCCAATGGTATGAATATCAGGAATAACTAAGGCGTACCTGAAAAGTTATCATGGCCCAAAGTCCACTTGCGAAACTTTTTGGGAGGGGTTTACTTATACCTTCAGTTTCACTTATCGAGGCACCTGTCCCCTATGCTCCCTGGGATCGGTGCCCCTGATTATCATTGATTAGAATTTATTTTTTCCAATTGTGAATAGTGAAACATCTGCGCTTCCATTATTTACACGGTGTATTGTGTATTTACATGATTACTAATGTATATATCATTTTAGACTGCAAAATGATATAATAATGCCATAAAAGTGTTTTATATGATAACGAATTTGTAATGGGTATATTTATATGCACGTAATATGATATTTTTTATTTTCTTGATATCAAAATATTGGGGGGGGGATGATTGTACACACCACCCCCCACCGAAATTATTGGGGGGGATGCATCCCCCCCCCCCCTACAATCGACACCCATGGTCCACTCCATGTTGTTTTGTGTGTGTGCTGGTCGTAAAAGGATACGTATCTCATTTAAAACAAATAATACGAGTGCAAAGCATGACCCAAAAGTTTTTTATATATATTTGACTGAAAACGAGACATTTTTAGTATTTGTTTGTCATCTTCATGAAAAGGATGCGTATCTCCTAACAAATAAAGCGAGCGCGAAGAGCGAGCCGAAAATAGTGTCGGCATATAAAATTTAAAACAGTATTTTTAAGCGCTTTTTTGTGCTATGCTATGCTGCTATAAAGGAAAATCATCTCGTTGAAATGAGCGCGTAGCGCGAGCAAATTCTTTTTTTTTTTATTTATCTGAAATCTAGGCAATTCAGTGTTTTTTTGTCATCCTCAAAATCATCCATATCATATTGACAAATAAAGCGAGGGCGAAACGTAAGCCGAAAATTGTCGATATATCAAATTTAAAACAATACATTTAAAGCGTTTTGTGCTATGCTCATGAAAAAGAACACTGATCCGATTATGCAAATAATGTGAGCGCAAAGTATGAGCTGAGAATTTTTGATAATATCGACCACAAAGCTTTTGAGCGCTAAAGGGCCTGTCCCACAGGAGACGATCGTTGTGGTGACAACCTATGCATGTTAGAACCCATGCGCGTATTCTGGGGGGGGGGGTTGTTGTGGCTTTACCGGCCCGGCCCGTCAGAGGGCGGCGCGCAGGCGGCGCGCGCGGCCGAAAAGAGGAATGAAAAAGAGGGAGAAAGGAGGACAACAGTACTCAGAAATTGACCAGAAAAAGCAAGGAAAAAAGAAAAGATATGTAAAATATATAGTGTATGAGGATAAAATCACAATTTAATTTAGCGGAAAAGGTGGGAGAAGTAAAGGTAAGGGCAAAAAGGGGAAAAGCAGGAAGGGAAAATAAGCGTTTGGTAGAAAGTATGTGAGGAAGAACAGAAAGAAGACCAGTTAGAGTACGTAGAGCACAGAAGAGAGAGGACCACGCGCGAAACGAGATGAGGGGCGCGATGGACGATGGTGGATAACTGGCGAGACGTACACACTGAGGACAATACACTAGGGCGGAAAATGTGGCGACACAGAATGTCAAAACACAGTTAAATACTGAATGGGGATAACAACGCCATATAATCGAGAGAACCCCTTAAAATTAGATGAGGTTGACACGTCCAGTTTAACAGCGCCAAATTCCGATTCCAGATATAACTCAAAGAAGGGCGCCAAATTTGGATCCTGGACAACTTAAGAGAGGGTCTTGAGCAGACCTCTAAAGTCAGCATCTAATTTAGAAGAGCGGGGCTAACCAGGTATACGGCTGTGGCCTGGTGGAATGGGGAAAAACCTGCGCCAAAGCACATGCGACGCGGAGGTAAATCCTATAAGAAGAGGGCGGCCGCTTAATTAGACTCCTACTCCAAATCTGTAGTTGGCGCCTTTAAATCGACCTTATAAATATATCAGGGTAGGAGGTGCGAGAGCAAAACCCACATTATTATTTTTCGAGACAGGGTTTCCAAATGTTATATAGGTGTGGGTGCTCTATATATTCGAGACAAAGAAATAATCTAAGAGAAGACTCAAAGGTTATGAAGAGTCTCTTAACAAAATCTTGATAAGGAGGATGGGAGAGTCACCTAAATATCGATCCACTGTATTAATCTAGGGGGTGCGACACAAAATATTGACCTTGAGGAGAGGATTAATTCAGGATGTGAGGGCGTCCACCTAAATAATATCGACTTACAATTTAGCGGCGTGGCGGAGCCACACATTGCCGATCAGTGAAATCCTGGGCCTACATTGGCATAGGCTGAGCACAAAATTAGGGGAGGTGTGACCTTTAGAAATGGTAATAAATTCGCACGGGCATTGGGGGGTTACGAGACGCTTATACATCGAACAAGTATACACTCAACGCATGGTCGGCGGCATTAAGAGATGTGATAACTTAATTTAGAGCACCTAGGGCGCGCCCAATCGGACACTTAAATTTAGGGAGAAGGGGAGTCTGCCACATAATTCTGAACAGTAACTAATTGAATGGGACGCACTAATTTTGTTATTACCTGACTTATAATACTAATTTGTCTTATGCTAAGAGGGGGCGCGTTGCCTGTTCACCATTCATAATCGTACGATGTTAAACCGATACAGGAGAGCACGACCAAAGTTGAACCTTATTTGACATAGTTAAGGGGGCACCTACACAAATCGTACAAGTTATCAAACATATAGTCGACGCCCAAATATAATGCACCGCCTTTAATTTTATATTATTAGTAGAGAGGGTGCACTAACCAATCGACTTGAAATTTAGGGGAGCGCCAACATTTTATCGACCTTAAATTTAGAGGAGGGGGGCAAATCGACAGTAAACCTGAAAGGAGGAGGGCTACAAGGAATGGACCGTTTAATAAATAAGTCTTGAGCGAGCGCCAATCGCACATTAAAATTAGGGGCGCACTGACCTATAAATCACAACCTTAAATGTAGGGCGCGTAGCTCGCACCATCGATATTATAGAACTACTGGGGATTCTCAACTTCCTGAGTATACGTATGTTCTGCCAAATTGACCTTTCCGAACTTCTCAGATTGGGAGCCCAACATATATTATAGTACCTCGCAAACACCAGAGCTCCGACAGGGTGGAGCGGTGTGTCCTTACATATTTCGATTATAAGCTAAACTTAGAGTGACGGCGTCCGACCGACTCCAGACCTTTATTAAGTAAGATTGGCGCTCATAGATAAAATCGAGGGGAGTGGGGGGGCGCCCTTAACAAAGATTTCTCTTAGGGCGCCAAATCGACAGTAACAAAGCAACGCCACCATCAAATATTGGGGCGCCGATATGTTGCATACATAAACATATAAGGGGCGACACCTATAATTAAAGATCTCTCTTTAATTCAACATACAGATTGTGGGATCCATATCTGAGTTTACGACCAGAATCTGAGGTTCCCTGTTATTTAAAATTTTAGGTGCGTGTGCGTCTCAAAATCAATACCATTAAGAGATTATCATAAGTATTCGACCGTGTTTTGAGCCCAAGGCCAACATATATCTGGGAAACTCAGAAGCTGGATGCAGTGGAAAGGGGCGCTCCTTAAAAATTCTCTGAATCCCTTAAGATTTAGGAGTGGGGGGTCGGCACACCAGATCGAGAAACCATCATATTAATATTTAGGTAAAAAAACGAGAAAATTGAGACGCATATACGAAAACCTACAAGCCTAGAGTGTGAGTAACCCAAAGGATATTATGATTGACTATATATAGGACGTAAATAGTCTTTTCGCGTCGTGCCTTAAATATTATAGAGGGTTCCCAAGGAATTGGGGAGTTGGTTGGTAGGAGTTGTGATGTGGGTCTTGACGAGTAAGGGGAGGATATTGGTAGTGTTATATAAAGTTCATTCTTTAAAATTTGCATCGAAATTCCAATAATTTAGGAAATATGAATGGAAACCTCTGGTCATCAAGGGAGGGGAATAAGGAGGGAAATTAAAAATATTTTTCCTGTCCAATGAATAAATAAAATAAATTAAAAAGTGGTGTTCTGTGAACTTGGCATAGTTGTCATGCCAAGTCATGTTGCAATTAATATCATTCTCCAATTTAAAAAAACAAAATAAGTATAGTTTTAATAATCAAGTAATTCTTTTTATGGGGTGGTGACACTTAAATTTTCTTTTAGTATAATATTGCCATCTACCTCTAACATATTACTCACCTTTGTTTTTTAATATGTCCGTTTAATTAATATTTACCAAAATTCAAAAGTGCATTATTTAAAAATCGATCAGCTGCTGAGAATATCCTAGTCAATCCACAATCAACCAAACATCGGTGGCGGAAGAAGTAGCAAGCATGATCGGGAAAACTGCAGTTTCAGAAATGTAAATCCCGAACTTCAATGAGTGGATGATTAATATAATGTTGGTATATTTTAGTAATTCAAGGTGGTTTGTTTCTATGTCTGTCTCTTGTCCCTTCTGCAATTCAAAAATTTACCCGACTTGAATATCTCTGTATATTATGAAAATGTTCAGTTACTTTGCTTGACACCATAACAAACCCAGTAGAAGTAAGATGATTTAGTATTTTATTCATATTATTGTACTTACTCAAAGTTTTTTTTTTTCTTGATCATTTTGCTTTATAAAACTCGTGAATGAGTCCACATTATAGAAGCTTCAGAATTAATATCAAGTACCTCTATGAAAATAATATAAATATTTGCTATCAAAGTTCAATCGGCTGTTTATTTTTTGTAGATGAATTTATACTTGGGAATGCGAGGTTGGAAAATGGATGAAAATAAGAATAATGTAATTTTTTATGGATAATTCAGAAAAAAGGGCAAATTTTTGAAATAGTTAATGGTGATGATAAAGTATCGGATGGTGGGTGATCAGGGTGTGCGAATTTTTTAAAAGGGGGGGGGGGGGATGAACAAGCAATATCTACAAATTTAAATTTCCGTTTTTTGTACATAGTATTGAAAGGGATGATGAGCTACTTCATTAGGTATAAGGAAATTTGTATACAATCCAGGCACGGAACCAGACCTCTTATATCCTAGGGTTCACTGATCAATGACCTATAGACTAGTCAACGACTGCAGGCTTAGAACGGATGCTCACATAGACAGATTAGTCTATCTCTGCTATCATGACTATTGCAAGGTATAACACTCCCCCAGGCCATGACGCCATAACAAGACCAGAAACGGTACCCAGGTGGGGACGCAACATTACTCCTCATCCGGGGCCTATTATCACCCAAACTTCATTCATTCATTTCATTTAATTAATATTTTACACACAGCAAATAGTAGATAACAAAATACATATTTGTCTCAAGATTACAGAACAATAAATTTATTCTGCAGTACACTTTAGTGCTTCTAATTTTTATCTTCAGTGATACTTACGTACTGTTTAATATAGGGCGAACCTATTAAAATAAAAAGTTCTGAAATTATCATGAAACATCACAATCCTCTATGAGATCACGGACGCACTGGTTATATAGATCGCGGCATTTCGTGACCAAACCGTCTGTCAAGTTCTCAAGTTTCTGATTTCCTTTTAGTTTGTTATTTGGCTTTAATGCGAAGGTTCCTATCACGGATGGACTGTTTGATAAGATAAAATCAAAGATACTTATTCCCACGGTGGTCAATCATGGATATAAGTCGCAAGTGCATGCTCGTGGAGACTGAGCTTTTTCTTTGGATTCTTCGCTTATAATACCTCTGAGAAGCGAGTAAGATCATGCATCGGAGTCGAATGTATATGAGGACAGCCAGTGGGGGATGGGGGGAGTGAGGACTTAGACGTGTGCCTTTTTTCTTTCTAGAAACCACTCATCAGAAGGGGTAAAAAATCAAAAGTGCGCCATCCCTATTTTTTTTCCAAGTTTCTTTCTGTGCCCCTGCCCATAATATGAAATCCTCATTTGTCGGCTAGCCAGAAGTCCAGCCCCTAGTAGGCTCTCAGGCTTCGGGAATACCGTTTAGAGGGATATATTGATGAGGGAGAAAAGGAGATATTATTAGAGTACAAGTCCCTAGTCTATACCTTTTTTTTTCTATGAACCACGTCCATGAACAACGCGCTCACAATTCTAAATGAATTCATTTTTCATATTTTACTCAGGGCCAGCTGATCGAGAAGGAGGCGAGGTTTGAACGATACCCTGATTTGACTTCTTTTTAGAGTCTGAATAATCACTCCTTTAATATCAGTTCTGAAAATCCCTGATGATTTTTTGTTAAACATGACATTAATCATAATATGATACAAATCAGAATATTTATCCCTAATAATCATATAATTGACATTGATATGATGGAAACTTTAAATAATTTGCTTCGCAAAATTATGGCTGAGCTATCGGTATCGATAGCGGACCAACGACGCCGGATCGCATGAGTTTTGAAATAAAGCCCGTCCAAGAAATCGTGAAATAGGCAAGTTTAAAACGGTAAATATAATTGATATAACATTTTGCAGTTATTTGTATAAAAATACATTATATTCGATATATACTTAAAGTATCGTTGCAGAAGATATTTGTTATTGACGTTAGTTTAATGATAAATGCGATGTAAAATGATTTGTACATGTCCACATGCTGAGTTTAAAATGTTGGTCATTCTATGATAAATGATCTGCGACTGCCGACAGTGTGTTGTTGTTGGTTTTTGATGGCAACCAGTATTAAAAAAAAAAAACTATTATCGGCATAGTACTGTTAATTTTTTAAATTCTTTTGGCTATATCGCACAATTTGTCTCCTCTGTGTTCGCTCACTGTGTACAAAGACAATGGCGTGGAACGAGTGTCTCCACCACTGACGAAATGAACGGAGTGAATGGACTGGTGACTTATAACCAGATTGCCATTCTTTTCAACAATAGAGCTTTCTTTTCTCTATACGGGCCGGGTGAAGAGAGATAAATTGTATAAAATGCCAGAACTCTTCCTCGCGCAATGCCTGCTCTTTCGTCAGTGACAGTGTCACTTGAAAACGTGCTGTCCGACCAAACCTGATTTGAATTCAGATCTACAAAGCCTTTTGGGAAAGTTTTCCTATGTCTTCCAAACACAGAACAGGGGCGCTTTTGGTACCCATTTTCTCAGAACTGATTATGTTTGATCTAGTTAGGTGCACAGCAACTTTGAGATTGCACAAAAATAAATTATAAAAAAACAAAAAACAACACATTCCATTCAAGAAAGTTGCAATGAATAAATTACTTAATTTCCAGTGTTTGTGACTGTTGTCAGTGAGTGCGATTAACGAAAGCATTAAATGAATTGATTGAAAAACACCTGTTGGGAATTCCACACGGTGGTTGCCTTTTCAAATTTAATTATTGACATTTTAAAGATCATTATTTAATTTAACGAGCTTTTTTTTCACTGTGTCTAGGGGGCACGAGCTGCCTGCAGATTCTAACGTCTTGGAAAAATGACAAGTTAATGATCCATCTATGCTGTCACCTTTAACTATTTTCTAGAGACTGACCTTTGACTTTTTACCTTATTAAATTTAGATCATATTACTCGTAAATTCAAAGCAAGAAATGTCAATAGCTGGTCATAGAACTCTAACTGTAGTTGCTTTGTTTTAAACATGTTGTCCTTTTTTCCTTAAAATCATGACTGCAGGAAAAGAACGAACAATGGAGAAATAAGTGGAGTAATAAGTGAGAACTCGACAATGGAAATTAACTATTACATCAAGTAAGTCAATACACACATCCTGTTACTCTGTTATTTCTAAATAAGTGTGCACACAAAGATGCATTCATGAGTGGCAAGTCTTTATTTGCTGACAAATTTAACTATTAGTAGCCTGAATCATAGTTTTAGCTTGACAGGTACACAAAAACCTTTGTCTTACAAGAATTCTCAATATTTAAATAAAAAAGATGCATGAGATGCTTTATATATTTTTTTTTAAATCAATCAACATCATCATCAATCATCATCAATCTCAGTATAAACGGAAGTACGTAGGTAAGTCCTGTCGTGAGCCCTCCGATGTTTCCTTCTATAATTTTATTATAATGATGATTTCCTCTGTTTTAATGTTGTAATATTTGTTTAATTATTTGTCCTGCCTGTGTTTCAAGCCTTGCAGTGAGATCACACAATGGAACATCCAGACCTGCTATCAGCCATTTTCAATGTTTAAAGTGAGTGTTTTACAATGTATCATTTGTTTTCTTATTTCATACATTTTTTTCATGTAACTGTGTGTAAAATACTTGATCAGTACATTCTAAAATGAATAGTAATTGAACTTAGTATTATTAGTATATAATATGGACTTTAAAAAAAGTCTTAAACAAGAAACAGATTAAGCATGCATGATAGGGAATATTCTATCTGTCATTGGGTAAAATATTTGTTTTATTTATTAATACTTTTGTGTCAAAATGCTATTAGTAAATCAACATATTACCCATTGGGACTGAGCCAATATAACATAGGCCTAGCCATGAGCCATATACATGGGAAATATGTGTAAATCTTATAGCCAAATCAGCTCGTCTCCAACAGGTTGATAGCATCCCCTTCATGCACTTGCGCGTATTCTGGGGGGGGGGCTTTACGGCCCGGCCCCCCCGGGGGCGCGCAGGGGGGGCGCCGCCGAAAAGAGGGAAAAGAAAAGGGGAGAAAAGGAGGGAAAAAAGAAAGAAGAAAAAAGGAGGGAAAAAAAAACGGAAAAGGGGGAAAAGAGGAAGGGAAAAAAGGGGAAAAGGAAGGAAAGGGAAGAAAAAGGAGAAAAGAAAAAAAAGAGAGAGAGAGAGAGAGAGAGGAAGGGGAGAGAGGGGGCCATGGGCGCCAAATCGACTTAAATTTAGGGGGGCGCAAATCGACAAGTAAACTAAGGGGGCCAAATTTGACCTTAAACTTAGGGGCGCCAAATCGACCTTTACAATTTAGAGGGGGGGGGCGCCAAAATCAAGTAAACTAAGGGGCGCCAAATTGACCTTAAATATGGGCGCCAAATCGACCTTAAATTTAGGGGGCGCCAAATCACCTTAAATTTAGGGGGCGCCAAATCGATATTAAACTACGGGGAGCCAACTTGAGCTTAAACGAGGGCGCCCAAATTGCCCGAAACTTAGATGGGGGCGCCAAATTGACCTGAAGCTGAGGGGCGCCTAATTGATATAAACTTAGGGGCGCCGAATCGACCTTAAATTAAGTAAGGGCCGCCAAATGAAAAAGGGGGAGGGGAAGGGGCGCCTTAAAAATTAGGGGCCCAAATCGAATACTAGAGCAATAATTGGGCGCCAGAATGACCTTACTCAACATTAGTGGGACGCCAAATCGACCTTAAATTTTGGGGGGCGCCAAATAAACTTAAACTAAGGGGCGCCAAATTGACCTGAAGCTAGGGGGCGCCTACTTGATATAAACTTCCATTATGAATACTTGCCAGTGTGAGTTCAAAGAATTGTCCTAGGTATATGAGGTAATTACCGCTATACGATGAAAATACGAATAATTCTAAATACGAGGCGCGAAGCGCGATCAGATTTTGTTTCTCTACTTTAATTGTGATGTATTTTACTAATGATAGAAAACAGGACATTTCATGCGTTCCTTCAGGAACACGAATACAAAGTAATGAAATCTTGGGGGAGAAAAGGATGCGAGCGGCGAGCGCGAGCGAATGTTTTTTTAAAATGTATATACAGACCCGGAGGAGGCAGAATTTTTGAATTTTTCTCCTTAAATCTCCTGCATAGAGGACATTATTTTTGGAAAAACTAGATATTTTGTTGGGCC
>CALNVZ010000674.1:5164700-5196590 GCA_940671915.1 Paracentrotus lividus | reverse complement strand
GCAGGCAAACATAGCCTACAGCTTAAATGATGTGAAGGATTTTGATAGTAATTATTTGAAGGTTTTTTTTTTTTTTTTTTTTTTTTTTTTTTTTAATATCTTGCTAATGGTGAGTCATGGAGAACTTCTAGGCTATGATAGGTTATTACCGCTTAGGATGAAAATACGAATAATTCTAAATACGAGCGCGGAAGCGCGAATCAGGTTTTTTTCCTCTACTTACATCAGAAAGCAAAGAATCTAATCAATTAGGGTATCAATTTTGTTAGCTCTTCATCAGTAATATAATGAACCGGGAGGCTGGTAATTTGTCCATCAAAACGTGAAAGCCAAGCCATAAAACATCTGAAAATTGGTCCATCAAGTAATGTGAAATCAAACAATATGATATTGAGTTGTTGTTATAATCTGGTACAAGAAAGAAAAATAGGCGAGCGTGAATCGCGAGCGGAAATAATGATGTATCGGAATGATCTCTGAAACGGACATTGTAGCACCTCAGGAACAGCAACTGTAATGAACTTTGGAAAATGATGCAGCGCGAAGCGCGAGCGAGAATTTGCTCTATGTAATCAGAGACTTAGTTTAGAATTCAATTTGGCCTCCATGAATTTAAAGACGTCGTATGTTGCCCAGTAATTTACATGATTATGCAAGAAAGAGTGAATAACTATCTATCTAGCTGCTTATTCTACTCTCTGCTTCCCTCCCTAAGTTTAAGATAAATTTGCGCCCCTAAGTTTAAGGCTCAATTGAGGCGCAACTAATCAATTTAGCAGACCCCTAAATGTATAGTTGAATTGGCCAACATGTACGATTTAGGTGATTTGGATGCTCCTGGGAAGAATGCAAAAATAAATGTAATGTATTCAAATAATTTAATGTCTTGATGAATATGTATCCTATAATGTAATTATGGTCAGGAAAACCACAGCGGGGGGGGGGGGGGCCATATTTTGAAAAGTACACAGGGGCGCCAAAATCACGTCGGGCCCCCCGGGGTGCGAAATCCTAGATACGCGCCTGGAACCTGCCACAATCATGACAGAATCGTAGGTGAAGAAGATCATATACGTATCTACGACTCTGTCTACGATAGGCTACGACAACGACTTGCTTCCACGCAAACAATAGACTATCCGATACAATAATAATACAATAGCCTCGAACCTCGCGCATCTCTCGGCTCAACTTCTCTTGTCAAAACAAAGCTGAAGCGAGCGCACAACCCCAGCGACCACCTCAATATCATCTATTTATTTATTTTTTATTGCAGAATAATCATAGACCAATAATTATCATTAGGCTTGCCTTATGTATTAATTCATAATCAAAATTAATATTTTCTGATGACATTAAAAAACATAACAATAAATAAAAAAACGGAACATGACTGGTCTTGGTATTTCAGTCCCTTCAAATGAAACTTTGGCAAAATTGAAAGAAGCCATTGTTATGCAACTGCGTGTTCATTTTGGCTTAATTATGAAAACGATAGATCATTAATGGTTTTAAATCAAATATGAAATAGTCTTGGTTTTTCAGACTCTTAAACGATTTTAGTACACATCAATTACAATTAAGCAATTTTTATTAATAGGCGTGATTTACCAAAAAATATTGAATTCTGTATATGTATCTTTTGCTAAATATTGGTAATAAATCAATACAATAAAATACAATACAATATTTAGAGGTAAACTGGCGTAGCGCCACCCACTTAAGGGGGGGGCTTACCTTTTCTAGGCTTAATACTGGCCTGGGACTATTAATTAGACCTACTTGTACACCCCTAGTTCCCTTCAGAATATCATAAAGAACATCTTTGTGCAATTTCAAGTGATTTAGAGGTAAATTGGAGTGGCGCCACCCACTTAAAGGGGGGCATACTATTTTTGTAAAATATTCAATTTTCTGTTATTTCCGTCCTTTAATCATGTACACCTTTTCTAGGCTTAATACTGGCTCAGGACGATTATTTAGACCTATTTGTCCACACCTAGTTCCCTTCAGAATATAAAATTTCAAGTGATTTAGAGGTAAATTGGAGTAGCGTCATCCACTAAAAGGGGGGGCTTACAATCATTTTGCAAAATATTCATTTTTTTTTTGGTTATCTCCGCCCTTTAATGATGTACACCTTTTCAAGGCTTAATACTGGCTCAGGACGATTATTTAGACCTATTTGTCCACCCCTAGTTCCATTCAGAATATTATGAAGAACATCTCTGTGCAGTTTCAAGTGATTTAGAGGTAAATTGGAGTAGCGCCACCCACTGGGGGTCATATTTAAAAAATATTGTATTTTTTGTGTTTAATGTAAAGAGTTTGATCAACTGATAAAACTGATACCAAGCATTCCTTGTATAAGCAAGGAATTTGCAAACAGGAGTTGAAAAACAGACCCCGTGCCGACCCCAATTAACGCGCAATAACAGCAATCTTGTTGAAAAATAATATTTGGGGTCCGGGGCGCGATCCCGGATGCCAAAGGATAGACTATGGGATGGTTCCCGATAATGTCGCTAGTTTTCCATTTCCGCGGGGTTGAAAAATCCACCACGCTCCTGTCATATGAAAATCCGTTTTAAAACAGGGCAACATCAATGCGATATGTCGCGCATCTTCTAATTTGCAATACAGCTAGAAAAAAATAAAAAAATATCACCGCTCACTCCAATCTGACTCGGCTGAATCAACTGGAAAAGGCCGGCATTTACTGTGTGTTTACGTATATTAAAAGCAAATGCACGGCATGTACCTGTCATATTGATCTATGCGGCCTCGTTCAAAACAATCCACATTTCTTTACCCCCTAGCGATAGTTGCGTATGTAAACAAACGAGATCAAACCTCGATGTCTTGATTCCCAGTGAAAAAATGAAAGTGATTGTTGAGACAGGATTATTGGGCCCCAAATTAATTTTTATACAATCATAATCATGGATTCTTTACCTAAACTTTTCAAAATATGTCCCAACATCAGGAAGATATCCAGTCATAACTAGTAACAAACATTATCAATGTTTGAGAGAACCACAACCTAAGTTCGATCACTATTGCTAATGAAAGAATAATGAATCGGAAACACAACTGAATCAATTTTGTTGCAAGAAAACAAGGTGCGGGCTTGGGTCTGGCATTTTCAACGAAATTGACTACTTCCCTCAATTTATTTCTCCTATTATAAAGAAGGAAGAGAAATGTAATCAATGTATTCATTCCAGAACTACAAATTTAAACAAAATGGTCTCCTTAATTTCCACTCGTTTGAAACGCAACCACGGCTGTCTTTTTATGGCAACTGGAAACAAGTGGCATAAGTCATTTTTAATTAGTATCTAACTCTATGTGCCCCTCATAGCGCTAAAATTTCATTTTGCACTCCATTCTTGCTTTGTACAGACAGGTTCGGCAGTCGGTATCATGGTTTTGTATGGTAACGTACAAAACTTGATTCCTTTTTGCTATTTGATGATTAAGAAAATATTGCAGTTTTCTCCAAAACAATTAACTACAACACATAAACATATTCAAATAGATTTAATTTTCTATTATCTACAAGATATGGAAAACATGCAACTAATATGCTCATCATACCACCTCTTCCCCTTCCAATCCTCCTAGCCATCGTGGGGAGAGAGAGAGAGAGAGAAGAGAGAGAGAGAGAGACCACATAGGGGGTGGGAGAGAAATATAAAAGCAATAATCATGTACACTTGAAGGCTTAAATTTGACAATGACAACAAGAGTTATCAGCACATCATGATTGGACATCGGAAGACTTAATAATGTGTTGATACAGCTTGCTGTCGTTGTCATTTTGACCCTTCATGTGTACATGATTATTGTTTTTATAAGCATATTAAACGGAATCCTGATCAATCGGTGCCTTCGAAATGGAATATTTTCAGACAACTAACGAATAAAACCGAACGAGGTTGAGAATGCCTCGTGGCATTGAACGCGACACTATTGATAGTGGCCGAAATGTGTAATGACACGCAACAACATTGGGGACAATTGCCAAGTTTATCGATTTGTAATGTTTATTATTTCTTAAATTTATTTTGAATTGCTGGTGCAAAATCTAAGAATATGCGACATTATAGACATTTCTTTATATATTATTTTATACATTATCCATATTCCCTAAACAGTTATGTGGGAATGGCTAACCCTGGGAGAGAAAGTCCACAATTTGAGGCAACCATCCTATAGTCTAAGGATGCCGAAAACTGGCAAGCTACTTATTGGTTTAACAAGCAGGTCGATCAAAATTAGTGTTTGCATCGTTTATAAAGGGCCCCCCCCCCCCTCTGTCTATCTTTCTACCATCCCCCCCCCCCCGATTAAAGCAGGAATGTGGAACTGAATACACAATAACGACTCCCCCCCCCCCAGTGCTTGCTCTTTATTTGTCACGTGACGCTCACGTAAATAAAAAAATAAGCGGGCAGAAGGTTATACAGAGCTCCAGTTCTTATTTGTCTTATTTTAATTTCGACGGTTGATATACGGAAAAAGCAAATACGCACCAGAATGATTCATTAAATCCACTGAGTGGGTACCGAATATGTCCGGTTTCTAGTCAGTAACAACGTTCTACCTGGAGCATTGCCGAGTAAAAGGGTTTTTGACGATTTCAGCAGACAGAAGACCACCCCCTTACAACGTTAATCTATGCCTCCGCCTAAAGGCGGGCACACGAGTAAATAGACGCCATAGGCTCACGTGTTAATTAACGCCTTCAAAACACAGACATTCCAAAAATTCTGTCGATGGAATATCGTTTAATTATATCAACCAAGAAAGTTAAAAAAATTTTTTAAAGGACTCGCTAGTTAAGGGCTTATAGAAAATATTTCAGCCTCGACAAAAATCAAGGAATCTTGAGAGAGACTCATGAAAAGAGGACGACCTTTTTGTTACCGTGATTAGTAGAGTGTACGAAAATCTTGCGAAACAAGATATCTAAAAAATATCGTCAAAGTGCCCAATCTTCAACTAAATGGTAAATTAATGAAAGAGTAGGACTTGTAAGCACATATTTATTCATTAAACAGCAACATAAAACCAATTAAATAATTTTTATGACCATTTCCACTAAACAATGATCCTCAGTCTTTGGTACGCCTTCCCAAAAAACCTTGGCGTGCAATTCATTTACTGTGTGTACCCTAAAAGGGGGGGGGGCTTACCATCTTTTGCAAAATAGATTCAAATTTTTTTCGTTATTTCCGCTCTTTAATCATGTACACCGTTTCTAGGGCAAATACTGGCCCAAGACTATTATTTAGACCTACTTGTCCACCCCTAGTTCCCTTCAGAATACCATAAAGAACATTTCTGTGCAATTTCAAGTGATTTAGAGGTAACTTGGAGTAGCGCCACCCACTTAAAGAGGGGATTACCATCATTTTGTAAAATATATTTTTTTTTTTGTTATTTCCGCTCTTAATCATGTAACACCTTTTCTAGGCATAATACTGGCTCAGGACGATTATTTAGACCTATTTGTCTACCCTTAGTTCCCCTTCAAAATATCATAAAGAACATTTCTGTGCAATTTCAAGTGATTTAGAAATAAATTGGAGTAGCGCCACCCACTAAAACTTAAAGGCGGGCTTACCATCATTTTGTAAAATATTCAATTTTTTGATATTTCCGCTCTTTAATCATGACACACTTTTACTAGGCGTAATACTGGCCAGGACTATTATTTAGACCTATTTGTTTTATTTATTTATTTATTTATTCATTTATTTATTTATTTATTTATTCATTTTTTAAATTAATTCATTCATTTATTCATTTATTTATTTATTTATTTATTTATTTATTTATTTATTTATTTATTTATTTATTTATTTATTTATTTATTTATTCTTTCATTCATTCATTCATTCATATCAATTTCATATCATTAATCATTCATTCATTCATTCTCATTCATATTTTCTTTTTATTTTATTTTTTTTTTATCTTATTTTTTTTTTTTTTATTTATTATTTTTTTTTTTTTTGGGGGTGGGGGGGGCGTAAAATTTTTTTAATCATCATGAACAGGATAAAGCTTATATACATATATTTTAACTTCTTCTCTTCTTTCAGTATGGTACCAGTCCACCGCGCCGGTGTATATTATCGTACCGTCGGTGCTTGTAAGTGCTGAGCATACCGTGCAATAAAAGGGCTCTAGTTGTATGTACAGTTAATTTCTATGTGCGGTTAAGAAACCTCTGAAGCTCAATCGGAGTGAGCTAAAACAAAGTAAATTCGCTGATCTCAGAGCGAAAGTAAAATCATAAGCATATTATAAACGGCGATGGTTGAATAAATTAAATTTATTGGGGGATGGAAGGTTTGGGTATATATTATAACTTCACCTGTCAAATAAACTTTCAAGACTAGAGGTGTTTACTCATAGAATCCAGTACGTGATTTGTTTTGATTTTCATATGAAATCATTGGAGCGCTGATTAAGACCAGTTCGTCGCCCCCTTTAAGTTTCAGGATCGTTGGTCACTTTGTCCCCCGCCCCGATAATTACAGTGACCAATTTAACCCCCCCCCCCCTGTAGCTTTCAAGGCCAATGTTGGCGCGCCCCGTCATTTTTAGAACTCATTTTGGCGCCCTCCAATCCCGCTCTTGCATCGGTCAAATGTGTTAATTTTTTGTTCATGAATCCCATCCCCGGTATCAAAGCCCCAATTGTGCCACTCTGTCATGATCTTTTGTGAATCTTAAAAGCAACGTCCAATTATATTGCAAAGTCGCTGTCAGAATTCTTTACATATCACTGCGCTTATGGTGAATGAGGAGAAAATTATCGTAGGAAAGTGATTGATCATTGCCAGAACTCCATTTTCATTTAAATTGCTCCCGGCCTTTGTTCCCGGGAAGCTGATAGTACTTGTGGTGGTAATAGCAGGGATTAAGTAATAATAATTAATCCGATGAACTATTTTGTGCATTTTCTTTTTGAGAATTTCTAATCAAACATACACTCTGTAATAGCCCTCTGAGCCCAATTCGATAGTCACTTTATTCTCCCGAAGAGTTGTGGCATAATTCCAAGAAGTCTCAATTCTGTTCAGTTTTCCGAGAAATGTTGAAGGCAAGCGGAAAGGAATGTTCTAAAGAGCTAAACTTTGTCAAGTTATGTCTAAATTCGTAATAAAGACCTATATTTTATTTTCGTATTGTCTATTCTTCATTTTATTATTATACCGTACTATTTAGCTGTCCATATTACTCATCATCGTATATTTTACATTTTTATTCATTTTGTAACTGTCTTTCTATTGGCAATATAACCGTTTCTTATGTGGGTGTATTTTTGTGGATTAATTTCAATTTCTATATTGTGTATTATTCGATGTTTACTTAAGAAGGGCTATATCTTCGCTTATGTTATTTTATCTATATACATTTATTCTAATTTGTGTTATTCTTGTCTATTTTGTCTTATGTGGTAGCGAATCATTATTTTTTTATTCTCTTCTTTTCTATATGAGGATATTCCGTTGTACTATTTTAATTAATGTTGTCATAAAAGAATAAATATAATAATTATGGCCAAGGTGATGTTATGTAATATGGGAAGTTTTTGTATTATTATTTTATTGTTTTGCTTTTTTGTTTTCTAATCTGTTTCTTGTTTATTTTTTGAATTACTTTGTTCTGTGTCTATGTATTATATATCTTTATCATTTCGATGTTTGTTATTTATATCTCTGTTTTTAATGATAGTCAGATGGATACCAAGATCTAACGGACGCAGAAACATCCCATGTTGTTCAAGAGTGATTGCGAGTTGATCAGAATATGTCGTCAACGCAGTATCCAGACAATCAATTTTCATTAGGCTTCAGGATGGAATGATGTCTTTGAGCATGCAGAATGGTTTGGAAACCAATCAAGTGGAACTGGGGGTATCATCCTACAGATGATAGCAGCAGTCCTAGGAAGCGTGGAATCTCCTTGTGGTCATTCTCTCTTGTTTCAAGAGACGTAAGAAAGTAGATCTACAGCTTACTTATTGGAGCTTGGCTACAGCCGATCTTTCTACCTCCATCTTCATGATCCCGCTGCCCGTGCTGACCGTGTTCCGTTGAACCATGTCTTGGCTCAGACATTACTGCAATTTGTATTCTCCTCACTCTTGATGTGGTGTCAGTAGTTGCATCAATTCTAACACTTACATTCATCCCATTTGAACGATACATCGTGTTGTTTACCTCTTCGTTGCAAAGAGCTCCTATCCGATAAGAAAATCCTGAAGTAATTATATCACTGGTTCTTGGGCATCCTCTTTATATGGTATAACAGTGCATTTAACAATATTGCTCGTCAGTGGGCAATGTGTTGTGGTTACCCGAGGAAGGCCATGCAACCATTAATTGGTGTGATATTACGTCTTAGAAGTTTCTTCTCCCAGCTTTTCTAACCTTGACAGTGCAGTTCTGACGCACTTTCGCTTCCAACGTCAATCTCGACTCCACCTGGGCTGACAAACAGCTTGACGATCCAACCCATCCGTGCGACAATCTCATCGCCAAAAGCGGTCATGATATGTTAGCAGTAGTGTTTGCAATTTTCGTCTGTTGGGGACCGACCAACCATTTATCTGGCTTTTAACCTGAGGCTCATCCCTTATCCTACCTATATAGCCCCCTATACGAGCATTAAATGTACTACCTTCCTGTAACTCCTGTGCCAACCCAGTCATCTATACGGTGCGATATCCAGAGTTCCGTCAAGCCATCAAAGACATCTTTTCTCCGTCTAGAGCAGCGCCTTTATTTGAGGAACGATCAGGGGAAATCAAGTCATTATCGCCACCAGTGTCAAGTGTGAATGTTGTCTGAATGTTGAGACATAGGAACAACACCTCCAAAATGAAATGTTGGTGGTTCACATTTATCCGAAAACTACACTGTTGACAGATTTCGTTTATGCTTCTGGCTAATGAATAATAGCCTTAAGGAACCATTGCAAAGGGAAATATAAAAAACATCACCCACAGAAGAAAGCAAATATTTTGCGCCGTTGCTAAGGAGGATGTGTGCCAAAACCAGAGGTCGTGGTTATCTCGCAAAATATAATAAAAGGTTGAAAATGCGAAAGCAGTAGTAAACTACGATACATTTACTATAAGAAATCAGCTATAATTTACAAATAACTAAAATAGATGAATGCACTTCTTTATTTGCCCAGTTACCATTGGAGTGCCACAAGACTCAATATTAGGAACGTTAATGTTCGTAGCTTACATCAATAGTTTACTATGTGCTTTTACGGATCCAGGCTGCAAAGTACATGTATGCAGATGATTCCGTTTTGCTTTTCAGAGCAATAAATATTCATGAATTATAAAATGATATCCAAGTCGGTCTACAGCTAGCAGAAAAATGGTTTACCAATAATAAGCTGCCACTAAATTTAAAGGAAACAAATTTATGTTATAAGGCGCTCGTAAAAGACTAGGAGAACTGTCTAATTAAGAGTTAATCCTCTCCAATCAGCACATCGAACGAGTCAAGACATTTAGATATCTTGGTATTATGGTTGATGAGAAATTATTGTGGAAAGAGCACATTGATTATATATAATTGCATGCAGAATTATTCAAACCCCATGCAATAATAAGTACATGCATTCTTATAAAAAATTGGTTTCTTTCTTGATATAGATGAAACATATCAAACAAATTATATATCAAATTAAACCTACGACTATAGCCTTTGATTTGATCAACATCAGGATTTTGTTTATTCATGCATGGACAGATAATTATGGTTGAATCAGCAAATTAATGTCATTTTCATACCTTTCTGTGATTGCTAAGGGAAAACTTGTAATTCCTCAATGATTCTGGCTCGGTCATAAATTGAGAACATAATATGCTTTAATTTGATATATTATGATTCATAGTATTTTAATCAGCATTTTCAATTTTAAAAACATATTTTGAGGAATAGACTTCAAGTGAAAATAATCCTCCATTAAATTTGTACAGGGGTTGTACACAAGAATCAATATTTCAATTTCAATTCCTCTAGAAATAAACAAAATCAACTGAAATATTAAGAATTGTGTATCAAATGAAAGAATATCATTTCATTTATCAAAAATTTGAATCACCGAGTCATGACCATCGAAGCATTACAAGTTATGCTCCAGTAGGCACAGAAAGGTATAAAAATGACATTAACTTGCTTAATCGACCATATCGGTTTATGTATGAATGAACACGATTTCTAAAGTTTATTAAATTAGAGGCTACTGTCTTGCCTTGAATTTGATATATAATTTGGTTGATGTTAGATGTATATTTTTGTTCCATGAAGTACCAAACTGAAATTTTGAATATGAATACATTTACTCATACAATGGGGGTTTAGTAAATCTGCATGCAACTATAGCCTGTAAAGTTTCTCAAAGAATAGGGTTTTTAAGGCGATCTGCAAAACCTGTGTTAATAAATGAAATTTTGAAGATGTTATATGCTCGTCCTTGATCTATAGATTATTGCGATTTTGCGTGGTCAAATGCCTCATCGAAAAATCTCGATAGGTTATTAAAGTTACACAACATAATGGCTAGAATGTTTCTTGGTGCACATCCACGAAGTCACATAGTTGAGAACTGAATTGGCAAGAACAACCCATTCGATGGAATGAACATAGAATGATCCAAATAAATTTATATATATGCCTAAACGATCTTGCACCCAATTATCTGAAATGTATTTTCAAAAGGCCAAATCATGAAATTGAAACAAGATTCACTGGGATAAATGATTGTGCAGCTATAGTCGTACGTTTGTATTTATGGGATATACTGGGTGGAACAACCTCAGTGGGAATCAAAGAAACAGTCGGTCGTTGAGTGCTTTCAAATTAGGATTAATAATCCAAATTAAAAGAGATTATTTCATCAACAGGTTTTATGATACAATTCAAAATATATGAACACAAATTTCGACATGCAGTCGATTTCATACACTATAAGCGCTTAGAAACAGCAAGGTGGATATAAAGCGCTATGTGAATTAACTTTAACTATTAACTATTAAATTTAGCTGATTTTTTTGCCTGTGCTTAAACTGACATTTCAATTTCGCACTTTATGCATTCAACATAATGCATATAGCAAACAAAAAGGTACTTTAGTCAATCGAATTCCTACCTAAATTACCGATTTCACAATAGTATTATTCAATTTCGCATGACATGTAAACAAGAGCTAATTCGCACTGATTTGTATTTTCTTTTTCATTTTAAAGCTATCTATTTAGTGCAAAGAGCAGTCATTTTAACTGTGTATGGTATATTGCGTGTTGACGCATGATTTTATAATTGCTAAAGAAATATTCATCAAAGATTGTGTTTTTAAGGATATTGAAATTGTTGGTCATAGTGTTTGTGCTAATGAATATGATAGAATCATATTCATTACCATATCCCACATAAATTATAGATTCTGATATAGTAAGCTAAACTTCGGGAAGGGCATTGAAGTGGAGAAAGATGGACGCACCATGCATCCCTCTCTATTCCTCTCCAGGGCAATGACTTTATGACAATGTTATTTGACATACTGAGTAATTATATATATTCATTATATCATTTTCATTTCATTATCCTCTTTCATTTAATCATCTTCTAAAAATGTATATAGACATGTGCCTGCAAAGGCTCCATGTTTCATTATTTCTCTTTCATAATTCTTTTGATTACTTTTTCTTTAGATTTTTTTTTCTTCTTCTTTTTAAATTTTATTTTTAAATATACTCTGCGCATTTTCCATCAATGTAATTAATGTTTATTTCAAGCGATTACCTGTCATTATTTTTGCTTTTTCATCATTATATGAACCTCTTTTTGTTTATTCGTCATTGTAATTGGGACGGTATAGGAGTTGGAAGGGAAGGTACAAGACCCCCCCCCCCCCCCCCCCCCCGCAGAGGGTCAACCATACACGTACCAAAATTACCCCCCCCCCCCGGCCCCCAATCATGTTCGGGACCCTATTTCAGAAATTTTCCTGAAAGAATTAAAAACTACCCCTAATTAAAGATAGGTCGGGCGTATTCCCCCTACCTGAGCTCCTAAAATCTGAAATCAGGAACGAGCATACTATACGTGTATGGTTATCGCCTAATGTGTGTGGGGGGGGGGGGGTACAAGCTCAGTCATCAATTTGGATCCTCTTCTTTTTTCACCAGCATGGAATGATACACACAAAAAATTTATACTCCAGCTGTACATGCAGCTACTCGTAGCATGAATATGATTGAACACGTGTTAATTTGAATATCCACTGGTGAATTTGAAAGTAAAAACCAAAGAACGCAAATTCTCACTGACGCGAAATTGATTGCGCCTACTGACATTTTTTTGTTTGGTCGAGTCTTTTATGAAATCGAAGTAAAATAAATGAAATTGAACGTTGTCTTTATCTAATTGAATTAAGGGGGACTGGAACATTCGTTTTTCGCTTGCAATTGAATGAATATTCGTGAAACCGAACTGCATGGAGAATGAAAATGGCTGGGAAAACCTATATTATGATCATTACAGGTTTTCCCGGTCAATATTAAACTCTTTGGCCCGTATAATTACCACCACAATCACCATCACAATCACCACCATCGTTATCACCACCATTATCATCACTATACCCATCATCACCATTACCATCACCTTATATATCATCATCACCATAAAAATCATAGAGAACTGGTAGCATTAACAAAATGTACTTATTAGAAGGCTTTCAAGTGCCAATCATTTCCCTCTCCCGTTCATAATTCCTCCCTTTAGACGTCAAATCCTCTCCACCTATTAAACGATTTTTTTTTTCTTTCTGAACCTAAATCGATGTTCTTTAAAAGTGATAAATGCCTAACGCATTAATATATCGGTCAGGGATTGGGTGTATAATACATTAAAGCGCGTTGGTCGATACCGCTTGCCTTCTTATTAAATGGTGACAGTTGAACAACTATTGAGGGGGACGAAGGTTGGTATATAACTTCACCTGTCAAATAAACTTTCAAGACTAGTGTGTTTACTCATGAGAAATCCAGTACGTGATTTGTTTTGATTTTCATATGAAATCATTGAGCTCTGATTAGACAGAGGCGTATTCAGAATGCTGCTAGAAAAACAGTGATGTTAGATTTTAACACCAGTTTCAGGTCAGTTCGGTGCCCCCTAAAGTACAGGATCGTCACTTTGTCCCCCACCCCCTAATTATATGACCAATTTCAACCCCCCCCCCCTTAGTTTCAGGCCAATTTGGCGCGCCACTCAATTTTTAGATCGATTTGGCGCCCTCCCTAAGTTTCTGATCACCCTCATGATCCCGCCCAAATCAAAGCCCAATTATTGTGCCTCTGTATCATGATCTTTTGTAGATCTTATAGCACGTACGTCCAATTAGATTGCAAAGCCATCAGTCAGAATTCTTTACAATTACTGCGCTTATGGTGACTAATGGAGGAGAAAATTATTATGAGGAAAGTGATTGACATCAGAACTCCATTAACATTGAAATTGCTACCGGTCTTATATTCCCCTAAGATAGTACTTGTGGTGGTAATCGCAGAGAAAGATAATACACTCACAGAAAAAAGTGAGTCATTTGACTCACTTTGGCACGATTTTGTTGAGGTAAATAAAAATTGACTCCATTGACTCACTGATATTTCGCCAGTGCGTCAATAAGGTTCTGATTCTTTCGCAAATTCGCCGGCTAAATCTCATGGTCGTACATTAGCACTCGTGAGTCACCATGACTCGTCACCAATACGTCTGAGCCTCCATAACTCACTTGGAGTGAGTCATGAATATACAATTGAGTCTTGAAAACTCACTTACAGTGAGTCTCAAAGACTCACTTAAAGTGAGTCATTAAGATTCAAATGTGTCTTGAAGACTCAAAGTGAGTCATGAAGATTCAAGTGAGTCTTGAAGACTCACTTAAAGTGAGTCTCGGAGTAGTCAGACTCATTTTGTAGTGAGTCTCGATGACTCACATTGTCCTTCAAGTGTTTCGTTAAAGGGCCTGTCCCACAGAAGGCGATCGTTATGGCGACAACCTACGAACTACCTGTCGCCACCATGCGCAGCTCCAATCGCCTATAAGATCGTGAATTATCGCGTCTGTCGCCAAAAAATACGTAGCAAAATTCAGTTCGTGGATGGATTTTCAACAAGTTAAACAATAGCCGGCGTCAGTAAGGTTGACGTCAGTGACCGTAGTCTTCTCTTGTCGCAACAAGGTACTATCGTAGATTGTCGCCAGATACCTCATGTTTAGCGGCCTGGAACGGCGGCCAGTTGTAGGTTGTCGCGCTACAGCGTATGTTGCACGTACCGTCAAACCAAACGGCCAGTGAAATTTAAGCTGCTACGGCCTTTGTCGCCAACTCAATTCACCAAAATCAGAATCGGCCTCCTATTTAGATACTGTAGAGTCGCCGCTAATTTTTGAAATTTTCAAAAATCACTCACGACCCAAATTATAATGCGCGACTGAGAGGACTATCACGAACATAAAGGCGACAGGCCGCCATCAGGTAGAAAACACTCGTTCGCCTGTGTCAGTCGCAAGGATTGCCACAGTGCGCAAGTTCATATTTTGGTTGATTTTAAGCTGCGACGAGAGAAGTCGAGCCGCGAGAAGCGCGAAGGTCGAGGCTATTGTATTCGCGGATACAAGCTTTTGTTAGTCTATTGTTTGCGTGGAAGCAAGTCGTTGTCGTAGCCTATCGTAGACAGAGTCGTAGATACGTATATGATCTTCGGTCACCTACGATTCTGACACAATTGTGGCAGGTTCTAACATGCATAGGTTGTCGCCACAACGATCGCCTCCTGTGGGACAGGCCCTTTAGGTGGCAGGTGCCCTATTACCGCGCGAAAACGACCACACGTATATAATCAAGCATAGTTTTCTTACTAAGTACCTGTACCCCAACAAACTATACATTTTTGGAAAGCTCATGAGTCACTTTGGCATATTATCTTTAGACATAAGGAAAATATGGTCATTCAAAGTCAGAATTTTGAAGAAAAAAAAAGATTGTTCACTATATGAACTTTCAATTCCCAAAACTTCACAATATAGTGTGTAAGTGAAGTTTTGATGGATTAATTTAATTATCTGACTCCTTTGTGATTAATTAATGATGGCTTTAAGGATTATTCAGATTAGAATTGTAAAAATCATGGATTTAACAAAAATCAAGATAGATAGAAATTCAGAAGAGACTTTTAGACATAACGCCACCAATCATCGGGATCACCTGATGACAATATGGTGATTATCGAGCACGATGTAATGGATAGGAATGGATCTCCTCTCCCCTTTAAAAAATAAATATCGTCTACCCCTGATTCATTTCATTTTCTTCTAATTTTCATCTAATTTTCTTCTTCTTTTTTTAAATTTTTTTCAGTACAAACGTATTTTCTCCATTTTTCTTTAAACTAGTGGTTATAATTTTGTAATCAATCATAATGCTAATAGTAAGGATTTTTGGTAAAAAGTCGAGTTTTTGTTTCTTTTCTAGAATAGTATTAAACACTTTACACAAGATTTTTTATTAAAACAAAACAATTTAAAAACACTAGAATTAAGATGTACAGTAAAGAAATAAGCCTGCAATTTATTTTCAAAAATCTATATATATATATTAACCATAACACAAATATTTTATCAAAAATACAACAATATGGAATACCGTCTTACATTTTAATGTAAGACGGTATTCCACATTGAATTTAAAAATTCAAATATTCCCCAATGCAATATTTGCTCTGAGCACTAAGCTTATTGAGCTAGAGGAAAAACTTATTATTTCTTAAGCCATAACAAAGATTAAAAAGCTATCTGTTCAAGTGTGTGTATCAGTTTACGAGATGAATGAAACCATGAACCATTAAATTATACAGAGTCTTTAAGACTCATTTTGAGTGAATCATAAATATTTAGTGAGTTTTTCAGGATTCAGACTTATTACAAATGAGTCAAGGGTTTGTCCGTATAGCGAAGCACTTTATTGATCAAGTAAGTCACCATGACTCATCATAACTACTTCTGAGTCTTCATTAAGATTCAAATGATTCTTGAAGACTCACTTAAAGTGAGTCATGAAGATTCAAGTGAGCCTTTCAGCATTCAGACTCTATAAAAATGAGCCACGGATTTGTCCGTATAGCAAAGCACTTTATTTATCAAGTCACCATGACTCATCGTAAATAAGTCTGAGTCTCCATGACTCACTAGGAGTGAGTCATGAAGATTCAAATGAGTCTTGAAGACTCACTAAAAGGGAGCCTTTGTAGTGAGTCACGATGACTCTCATTGTCCTTAAAGTGTTTCGCTATACGGACAAACCGTTTAGTCATTAAAATTTGACTCACTTTTTTTTCTGTTAGTGTAATACTCACAGAAAAAAAGGCACTTTGAAATTATACAAAACATAGTTTTGTAATAGCACTTTGATGCCCACTTAAGCACTATCTCCAAGAGATGTGCAATCCACTTAATCTTCAGCCCAAAAGTTTGACGAGCGGAAGGAATGTCAAAAAGCAAACTGTCAAAGTTACGAAGTTATGTCAAATTCGTCAACAAACTGCGTAACCAGCGGAACCAGGGGGGCAGGGGGGGGGGGGGGGGGGGGGGGCACTGTGACCCCCACTTTTTCATCAACCATAAAAGTGCCCCTTTTCATGACTAAAAAGTGCCTCTTTTCTAAGCTAATAAAATGTCATTTTTATACTAAAAAGAGGCACTTTTATTACTAAAAAGGGGCACTTTTAATACAAAAAGTGCCCCTTGTTACTCTACCCATTTATGGGTTTTGTCTTTCACAACCCAAATTTTCGGCTCGCGCTTAGCGCTCGCATTCCTTTTTTTATCATAAATAAAATACAAAGCCATTAAATTGTTTAAAAAGCACAAATTTAAAAGCGTATTTTTCTGCGCACTCCTACCGATTTGAATACTTTTCTCTTTAAGCCTCTGATCTCAAGTGCACCTTTCTTCAGAAAAAGTGCCCCTTTTCCATCGTGACCCCCCACTTTCAAATTCGTTCCGCCGCCTCTGTGCGTAATTATACATGTATACATGTAGATAAAATAATTTTATGCGTACGTTGAAAAATTATGCCATCCCTTGCTATATTCGGAGTGCTATCAATATTGTGGTTTATACGCGATATAGCCATACAACTCATCACCGTAATCACGCAGAGGTCTCGTTAGCAATAACCATCTTTGGGTATTTTTGTTGAGAATTCATCAAGGTATTCAGGCCTGTGTCTCTAAAGTTAACATCAAACCTACTATTTTTGTTGGTTTACGGCAATCGCTAGGAGGATTTCCGTGACTATAATTAATTTTGCAAAAGAAGCATTAAATGATATGGCCAAGGTGATGGTAGAAGGGAAGTTGATATTAGTAGGTTGCTTTGCAATCGTCGGTATTTTGATACATGCTGCAGCACAAACTTTACCAGACAGTGATGATACTTCTGAAGATATCAGATGGATACCAAGAACTTCTACGGACGCAGAAAACATCCCATGTTTGTTCAAGAGTGATTGCGAGTTTGATCAGAATATGTCGTCAACGCAGTATCCAGACAATCAATTTTCATTAGGTCTTCAGGATGGAATTGATGTCTTTGAGCCTGCAGAATGGGTTTGGAAACCAATCAAGTGGAACTGGTGGGTCATCCTACAGATGATAGCAGCAGTCCTAGGAATCGTAGGAAATCTCCTTGTGGTCATTCTCTTGTTTCAGAGACGTAAGAAAAGTAGATCTACAGACTTACTTATTGGAGCCTTGGCTACAGCCGATCTTTCTACCTCCATCTTCATGATCCCGCTGCCCGCTGCTGACCGTGTTCCGTTGACCATTCTTGGTCAGATCTACTGCAAGTTTGTATTCTCCTCAGTCTTGATGTGGGTGTCAGTAGTTGCATCAATTCTAACACTTACATTCATCCCATTTGAACGATACATCGTTGTTGTTTATCCTCTTCGTTGCAAAGAGCTCCTATCCCGTAAGAAAATCCTGACAGTAATTATCTTCACTTGGTTCTTGGGCATCCTCTTTCATGTGGTATACGTGCATTTAACAATAATTGCTCCGTCAAGTGGGCAATGTGTTGTGGTTTACCCGAGGAAGGCCATGCAACCAATTATTGGTGTGATTATTTACGTCTTAGAGTTTCTTCTCCCAGCTTTTCTAACCTTGACAGTGCAGGTTCTGACGGCACTTTCGCTTCAACGTCAATCTCGACTCCACCTTGGTGCTGACAAACAGCTTGACAGATCCAACCCATCCGTGCGACATCTCATCGCCAAGAAGCGTGTCATGATCATGTTAGCAGTAGTTGTTCTTACATTTATCGTCTGTTGGGGACCGACCCAGACCATTTATCTGGCTTTTAACCTGAGGCTCATCCCTTATACCTACCTATATAGCCCCCTATACCGAGCATTAAATGTACTAGCCTTCTGTAACTCCTGTGCCAACCCAGTCATCTATACGGTGCGATATCCAGAGTTCCGTCAAGCCATCAAAGACATCTTTTCTCCGTCTAGAGCAGCGCCTTTATTTGAGGAACGATCAGGGGAAATCAAGTCATTATCGCCACCAGTGTCAAGTGTGAATGTTGTCTGAATGTTGAGACATAGGAACAACACCTCCAAAATGAAATGTTGGTGGTTCACATTTATCCGAAAACTACACTGTTTACAGATTTCGTTTATGCTTCTGGCTAATGAATAATAGCCTTAAGGAACCATTGCAAAGGCAAATATAAAAAAAAAACATCACCCACAGAAGAAAACAAATACTTTGCGCCGTTGCTAAGGAGGATTTGTGCCAAAACCAGAGGTCGTGGTTATTTCGCAAAATATAATAAAAGGTTGAAAATGCGAATGCAGTAGTAAACTACGATACATTTACTATAAGAAATTAGCTATAATTTACAAATAACTAAAATAGATGAATGCATTTCTTTATTTGCCCAGTTACCATTGGAGTGCCACAAGGCTCAATATTGGGAACGTTAATGTTTGTAGCTTACATCAATAGTTTACCATGTGCTTTTACGGATCCAGGCTGCAAAGTACATGTATGCAGATGATTCCGTCTTGCTTTTCAGAGCAATAAATGTTTATGAATTATAAAATGATATCCAAGTCGGTCTACAGCTAGCAGAAAAATGGTTTACCAATAAGCTGCCACTAATTTTAAAGGAAACAAAATTTAAGTTATAAGGCACTCGTAAAAGACCAGGAGAACTGTATAATTAAGAGTTAATCCTCTCCAATCAGCACATCGAAAGAGTCAAGACATTTAAATATCTTGGTATTATGGTTGATGAGAAATTATTGTGGAAAGAGCACATTGATTATATATAATTGCAGGCAGAATTATTCAAACCCCATGCAATAATAAGTACATGCATTCTTATAAAAATTTGGTTTCTTTCTTGATATAGATGAAACATATCAAACAAATTATATATCAAATTAAACCTAGGACTATAGCCTTTGATTTGATCAACATCAGGATTTTGTTTATTCATGCATGGACAGATAATTATGGTTGAATGAGCAAATTAATGTCATTTTCATATCTTTCTGTGATCGCTAAGGGAAAACTTGTAATTCCTCAATGATTCTGGCTCGGTCATAAATTGAGAACATAATATGCTTTAATTTGATATATTATGATTCATAGTATTTTAATCAGCATTCTCAATTTTAAAAATATATTTTGACGAATAGACTTCAAGTGAAAATAATCCTCCATTAAATTTGTACAGGGGTTGTACACAGAAACCAATATTTCAATTTCAATTCCTCTAGAAATAAACAAAATCGACTGAAATATTAAGAATTGGGTATCAAATGAAAGAATATCATTTCATTTATCAAAAATTAGAATCACCAAGTCATGACCATCGAAGCATTACAAGTTATGCTCCAGTGGGCACAGAAAGGTATGGAAATGACATTAACTTGCTTATTCGATTATATCGGTTTATGTATGAATGAAAACGATTTCTAAAGTTGATTAAATTAGAGGCTACTGTCTTTCCTTGAATTTGATATTTAATTTGGTTGATGTTAGATGCATATTTTTGTTCCATGAAGTACCAAACTGAAATTTTGAATATGAATACATTTACTCATACAATGGGGGGTTTAGTAAATCTGCATGCAACTATAGCCTGTAAAGTTTCTCAAAGAATAGGGTTTTTAAGGCGATCTGCAAAACCTGTATTAATAAATGAAATTTTGAAAATGTTATGCTCGTCCTTGATCTATAGATTATTGCGATTTTGCGTGGTCAAATGCCTCATCGAAAAATCTCAATAGGTTATTAAAGTTACACAACATAATGGCTAGAATGTTTCTTGGTGCACATCCACGAAGTCACATAGTTGAGAACTGAATTGGCAAGAACAGCCCATTCGATGGAATGAACATAGAATGATCCAAGACTCCAAGTATATAAATGCCTAACGATCTTGCACCCAATTATCTGAAATGTATTTTCAAAAGGCCAAATCATGAAATTGAAACAAGATTCAGGATAAATGATTGTGCAGCTAGTCGTACGTTTGAATTTATGGGGTGGAACAACCTCAGTGGGAATCAAAGAAACAGTCGGTCGTTGAGTGCTTTTAAATTAGGATTAAATAATCCAAATTAAAGGAGATTATTTCATCAACAGGTTTTATGATACAATTCAAAATATATGAACACAAATTTCGACATGCAGTCGATTTCATACACTATAAGCGCTTAGAAACAGCAAGGTGGATATAAAGCGCTATGTGAATTAACTATCATTTCCCGGTCATTTTCATGCTACATTCACTCAATTACATGGGTGCAGCAGTCAATTTAGCTGATTTTTTTTTGCCTGTGCTTAAACTGACATTTCAATTTCGCACTTTATGCATTCAACATAATGCATATAGCAAACAAAAAGGTACTTTAGTCAATCGAATTCCTACCTAAATTACCGATTTCACAATAGTATTATTCAATTTCGCATGAAATGTAAACAAGAGCTAATTCGCACTGATTTGTATTTTCTTTTTCATTTTAAAGCTATCTATTTAGTGCAAAGAGCAGTCATTTTAACTGTGTATGGTATATTGCGTGTTGACGCATGATTTTATAATTGCTAAAGAAATATTCATCAAAGATTGTGTTTTTAAGGATGTTGAAATTGTTGGTCATAGTGTTTGTGCTAATGAATATGATAGAATCATATTCATCACCATATCCCACATAAAATTTAGATTCTGATATAGTAAGCTAAACTTCGGGAAGGGCATTGAAGTGGAGAAAGATGGACGCACCATGCATCCCTCTCTATTCCTCTCCAGGGCAATGACTTTATGACAATGTTATTTGTACATACTAAGTAATTATATATATTCATTATATAATTTTCATTTCATTATCCTCTTTCATTTAATCATCTTCTAAAAATGTATAGACATGTGCCTGCAAAGGCTCCATGTTTCATTATTTCTCTTTCATAATTCTTTTGTTTACCTTTTCTTTATATATTTTTTTCTTTTTAAATTTTATTTTTAAATATAGGCCTACTCTGCGTATTTTCCATCAATGTAATTAATGTTTATTTCAAGTGAATTACCTGTCATTATATTTGCTTTTTCATCATTTTATGAACCTGTTTTTGTTTATTCATCATTGTAATTGGGACGGTATAGGAGTTGGAAGGGAAGGTACAAGACCCTCTTCGGTCACCTACGATTCTGACACAATTGTGGCAGGTTCTAACATGCATAGGTTGTCGCCACAACGATCGCCTCCTGTGGGACAGGCCCTTTAGGTGGCAGGTGCCCTATTACCGCGCGAAAACGACCACACGTATATAATCAAGCATAGTTTTCTTACTAAGTACCTGTACCCCAACAAACTATACATTTTTGGAAAGCTCATGAGTCACTTGGCATATTATCTTTAGACATAAGGAAAATATGGTCATTCAAAGTCAGAATTTTGAAGAAAAAAAAAGATTGTTCACTATATGAACTTTCAATTCCCAAACTTCACAATATAGTGTGTAAGTGAAGTTTTGATGGATTAATTAATTATCTGACTCCTTTGTGATTAATTAATGATGGCTTTAAGGATTATTCAGATTAGAATTGTAAAAATCATGGATTTAACAAAAATCAAGATAGATAGAATCGAAGAGACTTTAGACATAACGCCACCAATCATCGGGATCACCTGATGACAATATGGTGATTATCGACGCGATGTAATGGATAGGAATGGATCTCCTCTCCCTTTAAAAAATAAATATCGTCTACCCCTGATTCATTTCATTTTCTTCTAATTTCATCTAATTTTCTTCTTCTTTTTTTAAATTTTTTCAGTACAACGTATTTTCTCCTATTTTCTTTAAACTAGTGGTTATAATTTTGTAATCAATCATAATGCTAATAGTAAGGATTTTTGGTAAAAGTCGAGTTTTTGTTTCTTTTCTAGAATAGTATTAAACACTTTACACAAGATTTTTTATTAAAACAAACAATTTAAAACACTAGAATTAAGATGTAAGTAAAGAAATAAGCCTGCAATTTATTTTCAAAAATCTATATATATATATTAACCATAACACAAATATTTTATCAAAATAAAACAATATGGAATACGTCTTACATTTAAATGTAAGAGGTATTCCACATTGAATTTAAAAATTCAAAATTCCCAATGCAATATTTGCTCTGAGCACTAAGCTTATTGAGCTAGAGGAAAAACTTATTATTTCTTAAGCCATAACAAAGATTAAAAGCTATCTGTTCAAGTGTGTGTATCAGTTTACGAGATGAATGAAACCATGAACCATTAAATTATACGAGTCTTTAAGACTCATTTTGAGTGAATCATAAATATTTAGTGAGTTTTCAGGATTCAGACTTATTACAAATGATCAAGGGTTTGTCCGTATAGCGAAGCACTTATTGATCAAGTAAGTCACCATGACTCATCATAACTACTTCTGAGTCTTCATTAAGATTCAAATGATTCTTGAAGACTCACTTAAAGTGAGTCATGAAGATCAAGTGACGCTTTCAGCATTCAGACTCTATAAAATGAGCCACGGATTTGTCCGTAATAGCAAAGCACTTTATTTATCAAGTCACCATGACTCATCGTAAATAAGTCTGAGTCTCCATGACTCACTAGGAGTGAGTCATGAAGATTCAAATGAGTCTTGAGAACTCAAATAAGGGAGCCTTTGTAGTGAGTCACGATGACTCTCATTGTCCTTAAAGTGTTTCGCTATACGGACAAACCGTTTAGTCATTAAAATTTGACTCACTTTTTTTCTGTTAGTGTAATACTCACAGAAAAAAAGGCACTTTGAAATTATACAAAACAATAGTTTTGTAATAGCACTTTGATCGCCCCTTAAGCACTATCTCCAAGAGATGTGCAATCCACTTAATCTTCACCGCAAAAGTTGACGAGCGGAAGGAATGTCAAAAGCAAACTGTCAAAGTTACGAAGTTATGTCAAATTCGTCAACAAACTGCGTAACCAGCGGAACCAGGGGGCAGGGGGGGGGGGCACTGTGACCCCCACTTTTTCATCAACCATAAAAGTGCCCCTTTTCATGACTAAAAAGTGCCTCTTTTCTAAGCTAATAAAATGTCATTTTTATACTAAAAAGAGGCACTTTTATTACTAAAAAGGGGCACTTTTAATACAAAAAATGCCCCTTGTTACTCTACCATTATGGGTTTTGTCTTTCACAACCCAAATTTTCGGCTCGCGCTTAGCGCTCGCATTCCTTTTTTTATCATAAATAAAATACAAAGCATTAAATTGTTTAAAAAGCACAAATTTAAAAGCGTATTTTTCTGCGCACACTCCTACGTTGATTGAATACTTTTCTTTAAGCCTCTGATCTCAAGTGCACCTTTCTCTCAGAAAAAGTGCCCCTTTTCCATCGTGACCCCCCACTTTCAAATTCGTTCCGCCGCCTCTGTGCGTAATTATACATGTATACATGTAGATAAAATAATTTTATGCGTACGTTTGAAAAATTATGCATCCTTGCTATATTCGGAGTGCTATCAATATTGTGGTTTATACGCGATATAGCCATACAACTCATCACCGTAATCACGCAGAGGTCTCGTTAGCATAACCTATTTGGGTATTTTTGTTGAGAATTCATCAAGGTATTCAGGCCTGTGTCTCTAAAGTTAACATCAACCTACTATTTTTGTTGGTTTACGGCAATCGCTAGAGGATTTCCGTGACTATAATTAATTTTGCAAAAGAAGCATTAATGATATGGCCAAGGTGATGGTAGAAGGGAAGTTGATATTAGTAGGTTGCTTTGCAATCGTCGGTATTTTGATACATGCTGCAGCACAAACTTTACCAGACAGTGATGATACTTCTGAAGATATCAGATGGATACCAAGAACTTCTACGGACGCAGAAAACATCCCATGTTTGTTCAAGAGTGATTGCGAGTTTGATCAGAATATGTCGTCAACGCAGTATCCAGACAATCAATTTTCATTAGTCTTCAGGATGGAATTGATGTCTTTGAGCCTGCAGAATGGGTTTGGAAACCAATCAAGTGGAACTGGTGGGTCATCCTACAGATGATAGCAGCAGTCCTAGGAATCGTAGGAAATCTCCTTGTGGTCATTCTCTTGTTTCAGAGACGTAAGAAAAGTAGATCTACAGACTTACTTATTGGAGCCTTGGCTACAGCGTCTATCTTCACCTCCATCTTCATGATCCGCTGCCCGCTGCTGACCGTGTTCCGTTGACCATTCTTGGTCAGATCTACTGCAATGTTTGTATTCTCCTCAGCTCTTGATGTGGGTGTCAGTAGTTGCATCAATTCTAACACTTACATTCATCCCATTTGAACGATACATCGTTGTTGTTTATCCTCTTCGTTGCAAAGAGCTCCTATCCCGTAAGAAAATCCTGACAGTAATTATCTTCACTTGGTTCTTGGGCATCCTCTTTCATGTGGTATACGTGCATTTAACAATAATTGCTCCGTCAAGTGGGCAATGTGTTGTGGTTTACCCGAGGAAGGCCATGCAACCAATTATTGGTGTGATTATTTACGTCTTAGAGTTTTTTTTCTCCCAGCTTTTCTAACCTTGACAGTGCAGGTTCTGACGGCACTTTCGCTTCAACGTCAATCTCGACTCCACCTTGGTGCTGACAAACAGCTTGACAGATCCAACCCATCCGTGCGACATCTCATCGCCAAGAAGCGGTCATGATCATGTTAGCAGTAGTTGTTCTTACATTTATCGTCTGTTGGGGACCGACCCAGACCATTTATCTGGCTTTTAACCTGAGGCTCATCCCTTATACCTACCTATATAGCCCCCTATACCGAGCATTAAATGTACTAGCCTCTTGTAACTCCTGTGCCAACCCAGTCATCTATACGGTGCGATATCCAGAGTTCCGTCAAGCCATCAAAGACATCTTTTCTCCGTCTAGAGCAGCGCCTTTATTTGAGGAACGATCAGGGGAAATCAAGTCATTATCGCCACCAGTGTCAAGTGTGAATGTTGTCTGAATGTTGAGACATAGGAACAACACCTCCAAAATGAAATGTTGGTGGTTCACATTTATCCGAAAACTACACTGTTTACAGATTTGTTTATGCTTCTGGCTAATGAATAATAGCTTAAGGAACCATTGCAAAGGCAAATATAAAAAAAATCCACCCACAGAAGAAAACAAATACTTTGCGCCGTTGCTAAGGAGGATTGTGCCAAAACCAGAGGTCGTGGTTATTTCGCAAAATATAATAAAAGGTTGAAAATGCGAATGCAGTAGTAACTACGATACATTTACTATAAGAAATTAGCTATAATTTACAAATAACTAAAATAGATGAATGCATTTCTTTATTTGCCCAGTTACCATTGAGTGGCCACAAGGCTCAATATTGGGAACGTTAATGTTTGTAGCTTACATCAATAGTTTACCATGTGCTTTTACGGATCCAGGCTGCAAAGTACATGTATGCAGATGATTCCGTCTTGCTTTTTCAGAGCAATAAATGTTTATGAATTATAAAATGATATCCAAGTCGGTCTACAGCTAGCAGAAAAATGGTTTACCAATAAGCTGCCAATAATTTTAAAGGAAACAAATTTAAGTTATAAGGCACTCGTCAGCATGGAATGATACCAAAAAAAAAAATGTATACTCCAGCTGTACATGTAGCTACTCGTAGCATGAATATGATTGAACACGTGTTATTTTGAATATCCACTGGTGAATTTGAAAGTAAAAACCAAAGAGCGCAAATTCTCACTGACGCGAATTTGATTGCGCCTACTGACATTTTTTGTTTGATCGAGTCTTTTATGAAATCGAGGTAAAATAAATGAAATTGAACGTTGTCTTTATCGAATTGAATTAAGGGAGACTGGAACATTCATTTTCGCTTGTAATTGAATGAATATTCGTGAAACCGAACTGCATGGAGAATGAAAATGGCCTGGAAAACCTATATTATGATCATTACAGGTTTTCCCGGTCAATTTTAAACTCTTTGGCCCGTATAATTACCACCACCATCACCATCACAATCACCACCATCGTTATCACCACCATTATCATCACTATACCCATCATCAACATTACCATCACCTTATATATCATCATCATTATTATTATCAACATCACCATAAAAATCATAGAGAACTGGTAGCATTAACAAAATGTACTTATTAAAAGGCTTTCAAGTGCCAATCATTTCCCTCTCCCGTTCATAATTCCTCCCTATAGACGTCAAGTCCTCTCCACCTATCAAATGGTATAATTTTTTATCTGAACCTAAATCGATGTTCCTCAAAAGTGATACATGCCTAATGCATTAATATATCGGTCAGAGATTGGGTGTATAAAACATTAAAGCGCGTTGGTCGATACTGCTTGCCTTCTTATTAAATGGTGACAGTTGAACAACTATTGAGGGGGACGAAGGTTGGTATATAACTTCACCTGTCAAATAAACTTTCAAGACTAGAGTGTTTACTCATGAGTAATCCAGTACGTGATCTTTTTTGATTTTCATATGAAATCATTGAGCTCTGATTAGACAGAGGCGTATTCAGAATGCAGCTAGAAAAACGGTGATGTTAGATTTAACACCAGTTTGAGGTGATTTCAGCGCCCCTCAATTTTTAGATCAATTTGGCGCCCTACCTAAGTTTCAGATCACCCTCATGATCCCGCCCAAATCAAAGCCCAATTGTGCCTCTGTGTCATGATCTTTTGTAAAAGAACGTCCAATTAGATTGCAAAGTCAGCAGTCAGAATTCTTTACTATTACTGCGCTTATGGTGACAAATGGAGGAGAAAATTATTATGAGGAAAGTGATTGACACCAGAACTCCATTTTCATTGAAATTGCTACCGGTCTTATTTTCCCCTAAGATAGTACTTGTGGTGGTAATCGCAGAGAAAGATAATACACTCACAGAAAAAAGCGAGTCATTTGACTCACTTTGGCACAATTTTGTTGGGGTAAATAAAAATTGACTCCATTGACTCACTGATATTTCGCCAGTGCGTCAATAACGTTCTGATTCATTCGCAAATTCGCTGGCTAAATCTCATGGTCGTACATTAGCACTCGTGAGTCACCATGACTCGTCACAAGTACGTCTGAGCCTTCATGACTCACTTGAGTCATGAATATCCAAGTGAGTCTTGAAAACTCACTTATAGTGAGTCTCAAAGACTCACTTAAAGTGAGTCGTTAAGATTCAAATGAGTCTTGAAGACTCAATTAAAGTGAGTCATGAAGATTCAAGTGAGTCTTGAAGACTCACTTAAAGTGAGTCTCGGAGTAGTCAGACTCATTTTGTATTGAGTCTCGATGACTCACATTGTCCTTCAAGTGTTTCGTTAAAGGGCCTGTCCCACAGAAGGCGATCGTTGTGGCGAATACCTACGAACTACCTGTCGCCACCATGCGCAGGTCCAATCGCCTATAAGATCGTGAATTATCGCGTCTGTCGCCATAAAATACGTAGAAAAATTCTGTTCGCCGCTGGTTTCTCAACAAGTTAAACAATAGCCGGCGTCAGTTGGGTTGACGTCAATGACCGTAGCCTGTCTTCTCTTGTCGCGACAAGGTGCTATCGTAGATTGTCGCCAGATCGAACATGTTTAGCACAGCGGAACGGCGGCCAGTTGTAGGTTGCCGCGCTCCAGCGTACGTTGCACGCATCGCTGAACCGAACGGTCAGTGAAATTGAAGCCGCTACGGCCTTTGTCGCCACCTACATTCACCGAAATCAGGATCGGCCTCCCATTCAGATACTGTACAGTCGCCGCTAATTTTTGAAATTTTCAAAAATCACTCACGACCTAAATTATAATGTGCGACTAAGAGGACTATCACGAATCTAAAGGCGACAGGCCACCATCAGGTAGAAAACACTCGTTCACCTGTGTCAGTCGCAAGGATTGCCACAGTGCGCAAGTTCATATTTTGGTTGATTTTAAGCTGCGACGAGAGAAGTCGAGCCGCGAGATGCGCGAAGGTCGAGGCAATTGTATTATCAGATACCAGCTATTGTTAGTCTATTGTTTGCGTGGAAGCAAGTCGTTGTCGTAGCCTATCTTAGACAGAGTCGTAGATACGTATATGATCTTCGGTCACCTACGATTCTGACACAATTGTGGCAGGTTCTAACATGCATAGGTTTTCGCCACAACGATCGCCTCCTGTGGGACAGGCCCTTTAAGGGCCTGTCCCACAGAAGGCGATCGCTGTGGCGACAACCTACGAACTACTTTTTAGTACCCATCGCCACCATGCGCAGGTCAAATCGCCTATGAGATCGTGAATTATCGCGTCTGTCGCCAACAAATTCGTAGTAAAATTTTGTTCGCCGCTAGTTTCTCAACAAGTTAAACAATAGCCGGCGTCAGTTGGGTGGACGTCAATGACCGTAGCCTGTCTTTTCTTGTCGCGACAAGGTGGTATCGTAGATTGTCGCCAGATAGAACATGTTTGGCAGAGCGAAACGGTGGCCAGTTGTAGGTTGCCGCGCTCCAGCGTACGTTGCACGCATCGCTGAACCGAAAGGCCAGTGAAATTTAAGCCGCTACGGCCTTTGTCGCCACCTACATTCACCAAAATCAGGATCGGCCTCCCATTCAGATACTGTACAGTCGCCGCTGATTTTTGAAATTTTCAAAAATCACTCACGACCTAAATTATAATGCGCGACTGAGACGACTATCACGAATATAAAGGCGACATGCCGCCATCAGGTAGAAAACACTCGATCGCCTGTGTCAGTCGCAAGGATCGCCACATTGCGCAAGTTCATATTTTGGTTGATTTTAACCTGCGACAAGAGAAGTCGAGCCGCGAGATGCGCGAAGGTCAAGGCTTTTGTATTATCGGATACCAGCTATTGTTAGCCTATTGTTTGCGTGGAAGCAAGTCGTTGTCGTAGCCTATCGTAGACAGAGTCGTAAAAACGTATATGATCTTCGGTCACCTACGATTCTGACACGATTCTGGCAGGTTCTAACATGCATAGGTTGTCGCCACAACGATCGCCTTCTGTGGGACAGGCCCTTTAGGTGGCACGTGCCCTATTACCGCGCGAAAACGACCACACGTATATAATCAAGCATAGTTTTCTTACTAAGTACCTGTACCCCCAACAAACTACTTTAGTATACATTTTTGGAAAGCACATGAGTCACTTTGGTATATTATCTTTAGACATAAGGAAAATATGGTCATTCAAAGTCTTTTGAAGAAAAAAAAAATATTGTTCACTATATGAACTTTCAATTCCAAAAACTTCACAATATAGAGTGTAAGTGAAGTTTTGATGGATTAATTTAATTATCTGACTCCTTTGTGATTAATTAATGATGGCTTTAAGGATTATTCAGATTAGAATTGTAAAAATCATGGATTTAACAAAAATCAAGATAGATAGAAATTCAGAAGAGACTTTTAGACATAACGCCACCAATCATCGGGATCACCTGATGACAATATAGTGATTATCGAGCACGATGTAATGGATAGGAATGGATCTCCTCTCCCCTTTAAAAAATAAATATTGTCTACCCCTGATTCATTTAATTTTCTTCTAATTTTCTTCTAATTTTCTTCTTCTTCTTTTTTTTTTTTTAGTACAAACGTATTTTCTCCATTTTTCTTTAAACTAGTGGTTATAATTTTGTAATCATAATGCTAATAGTAATGATTTTTGGTGATAAGTTGAGTGTTTGTTTCTTTTCTAGAATAGTATTAAACACTTTACACAAGATTTTTTATTAAAACAAAACAATTTGAAAACACTAGAATTAAGATGTACAGTAAAGAAATAAGCCTGCAATTTATTTTCAAAAATCTATATATATATATACAGTGGTGGCCAAAATTATTAGAACACCAAGTAAATCTATATGATTTTAGTTGTCTTCATTCAGTTGACCATTTAAATACCTTTAAAATGCCTGGAATGTCCACAAAAGTCATTATTATACTTTAAAAACTAAATATCATAGTCATGCGTTTGGAACTCGCCCCCAACTCGCCCCCAAATCGCCTTTTTTGTGTTACGCTACCAATTGTAAAATCTAAAAAAATCTTGCCCATGTCAGGATCAAAGTGTCATAACGTTAAAAATATCAAGTATCTCCCCACAAAAGTATACACTTTATGAAAGGAAATTTCATGAGAATGTCAGAAATGTAATTCACAATACGAAAGGGTGAAGTACTAACATGTTCTGTGGGTATTTTTTAAATTATTTGTGAGGGGCCCCAAATTTTTAATTCAGAGCCCCCATTTAAGTCCCCTTTTCCTCTGACCCTTAATATTTCAACATATTTGAATTGCTCTTGAAATCTCCTTCTAAAAAAATATACATTTACAAGGAGTGTCTTCATTTAATGAAAAAATAGTCTTAACCTTCAATGGGCATTGTTATTTTGGTCATCTCACCACCAAGGGAGGGGGCGAATCCACCCCTCCCCATTTGACCAAATTTTCTGAAACCGTTGGCAGGTATTTGAGGTATATTAGAATAAATAAGCCTGCTAAGTTTCATAATTCTACCTCAAATACTTTTGGGGCAATTGGCATATGTAATTGGCATTTTACTTTTTTGCATTTGGACTACATGTTTAATACACAAGTCTATGGGGAAACCAAAAGCGCATAGCGCAACTATTTGTAATGCTGCGCATTACCAGATGGTCGGAGCTATATAAATTTGGTATTAAAATATACATAAGACCCTATGCTAAAAAGTCATGAAAGCTCATGGCACACAAACGATACCTTTAACCTTATTTGGGCAAATGAACTAGGGCATTGATAATCCCATAGACTTTGTGTAGGAGCAGGTGTTCTAATAATTTTTGCCACCACTGTATATTTTAACCATAACACAAATATTTTATCAAAAATACAATAATATGGAATACCGTCTTACATTTTAATGTAAGACGGTAGTCTTACATTTTAATGTAAGACGGTATTCCACATTGAATTTAAAAATTCAAATATTCCCCAATGCAATATTTGCTCTGAGCACTAAGCCTATTGAGCTAGAGGAAAAACTGATTATTTCTTGGGCCATAGCAAAGATTAAAAAGCTATTTGTTCAAGTGTGTGTATCAGTTTACGAGATGAATGAGTCCCATGAACGATTAAATTATACAGAGTCTTTAAGACTCATTTTGAGTGAATCATAAATATTTAGTGAGTTTTTCAGGATTCAGACTTATTACAAATGAGT
>CALNVZ010000674.1:5143036-5164675 GCA_940671915.1 Paracentrotus lividus | reverse complement strand
AGGAGATGAGCCCGCTTGCAATATCATTTTATAATTCCATAAACTTTATTGCTCTGTGAGCAAAACGGCTATCATCTGGCATACATTGTACTTTGGCATACCTGGATGCCGAAATAGTCAGATTGGGTAAACATTATGTGGATGCAGAGCTACAAAACATTAACGTTCCTAATATTGAGCCTTGTGGCACTCCCAATGGTAACTTGGCAAATGAAGACGTGTGATCATCTATTTAGTTATAGGGGGATCTGGGTGGTAATTATGGCCCCCTTTATTACGTTTCCTATTTCTACCATTAAATGAAAAGTCCAATAATATTCTAATGTGTACATATACAGTCAGTCTATATACCCATAATTATACAAGGAAGAGTATAAACATCAACATTTTGACTTCTCATTGCATATTAATTACCATTATGTTAATATGTTAACAACTGTTGGTGGGCCATAATTACCCCATGGGTTGGGGTATTTATGCCCCTATAGTCATGTAGTGTATGAATTAAAAGTATATTATGCTTAATTTTATACGTAATGTACATGTATAAATAATGTTGTTGGGTATTCCTAATACACGTTATCAACCACCAACAATGATTTAATCAATAATTGGTTCAGCCAAAACTATGAAATTTTACAGTCATAGCAATACACAATTTATGTACAATATCATACAAGTTAATGTCCCCATCTGCGTATACACTGTTTATGCATTGGGGCCATACTTACCCAGTCACATTTTTAATTTGATCCCTCTTTGAAGCTCTACTTTTGAAGATATTCAGGTGGAAGTTTTTCTATTGTGTTTTTGGTTGTTCTATTATTTTCTGTTTCAATCAAAGTTCATCTTAAATAAAAAAGCAGATCTCGCCACTTTCCATCGGACAGAATGTGGATGTGTCGTACATTTTAGGTTCCCTAAGCACAAAAGTTGAATAAATGCGTATTTTTCTCATATCATAGTCATGATAGTAGGAGAGAGTTTAGTTAGGCATGTGTAAAATTTAATTATCACTGTGTAATGCCAGCAAAGAATTACAAGCTCTCTAAGACAAAGCGGCCATAATTACCCGGGGGCCATACTTACCCCAGTCTCCCCTAATGTAAACTATAGCGATTTTCTTATAGTGCATGTATCGTAGTTTACTACTTCATTCACATTTGCACCTAGTGTTATTATATTGTTGCTAAATAATGATGACTCTTGTTTTGGCATGTATCCTCCTGAGCATGCAACGGCGGCAAAATATTTGTTTTGTTCTGTGGGTGATTTTTTATTATATGGGCGATTCATCGGTGTACTCACGTTACAATTTGGAGACACCTTGACTCATACTTGGAGCTGGTAACTCCTATATTGAGTTGGATAGATAACATCTTTTTATCACAACAAAGTACACAGTCTGACTATCCTTTGTATAAACACAAACTGAGAAATTTAGTTATGCTCCTGGCAAACTTTAAAATGTGTCGGTTACTCCGTAACAACATGATGTTGGACATGCATAAAAGAAAATCGACATCAGGTGAAAAGTGTCCTCATACAAGGCTTTTTTGGAAGTTGATTATATCCATTTCAAAGAAGTAATATTCAGGAGACAAAAATTTGTATATAATTAAAAAAATAAAGAACACATGGTTTTTTTACTAGGGGTGCAGATGAAGTGGTTACTCACGTTACGGTTACTCACGTTACATTTTGTCCATGTATGGTCACAACATAAAGTCACTAAAATTCAATAATGTGTGTAGGATGGCCTTTTTCTTTACCTCCCTGCTTTTTGATGGCACAGTGGTATACTATGTAATCAACTTTAACGCCGTACAACTGCTAAGGGGCAGAAAGTGGCCCATTTCAGTGTTTTTCTGTAATTGAGGACTAATTAGGGCACCTAAACTATGATGAATGATGAAACATATTTAATTTGAAGATATAAACAATATAAATTTGAAATTGAATGATTATGTGAGATTTTATAACAAAAATACGGCTAAAATGGCAAAATTGGTGCAAAATACGCGCTAAATTATGCACATTCGGACTAGCGGACATTTGAAATTCATGGCTTATGACGCAAATATTTTAAAAACTAAATGAGATAAAACAAAAGTTTCATTTTTAGGTTCCTATATATCATTCTACAAGATTAGATCATTAATTGAGATAACTAAATATTTGTTGAATATTGATAAATATAATAATTCATTATAATTTTTGAAAATATGACTTTTTCGTTGATAATTTTCATCTTGAAACGTCAAAATGTCCTCAAATTTCGAAAAAAAAAACTCGTTCAAAACTATTGTGAATCAAATATTCAATAGCATATGAAATAATATGATTATTAATTCAATATATGAATATGAAAATCTATATTTTTGCTGAATATTTCAAAATTATGGGCTTCTAGAATTCCCCAAAAAAACTATAAAAAAAAACCCTCAGCAGTTCACGAGTTAAGGGCATTCAATCGTATTGTTCGAACACTCTTTATAAGTTTGGTTATCTAAACTTTGAGTCTTACTAATGCACTCTCGCATTGTGAATACTTCTATTCAATTTGTTGTGTGATGTATGACCACTGATATTTGATGAAAAAAGGTCACATCAAAGAGGTGTACCCTCATTTTGCTTTTAATTAACAAAAAATAACTTCACAACTCACCATGAGACTAAAACTTGACATCCCACAGAAAATGTTACCTAACTTCATAATTTTACTGGTTACTCACGTTACATGATGGTTACTCACGTTACACGGTTACTCACGTTACAGTTTTTCTTTATCATTTTTATAAACTGGTATTTTTTTTATGATTTGATAGTCATCACCGTGTCAAATATTGTTTGAGGAAAGAATTTAAAGTCCCACCAATTAACTGTGAAGAATTTTTCTCTCAGAAAACAAAGTCAGTTTTTGGTTACTCACGTTACATCACCTGAGCGGTTTACAATATTTCTTTTTGAATTAAGTACTACAAATTTTCTTGAAAAGCTTGTTGTGTATTTTAAGTAATTTGACTCTTCTAAACTTCAGAAATATATAAAGTGGTATGATGTTGCAATAACGAAAGTGGTATAAGGCATATTTCATTTTTACTATTTTTCTTGTATTTTGGTACAGAATGGAAGACACAACTTCCGACCATTTTTTTCCAAAGTAATATGAAAGTAAACTTTTAATTTTTTGTTCCTGAAACTATCATGTATGAAGGACTAAAAGTATTTAAATAATTGCAAAAAATATTGAATTTGAATTTAGCTCAGTCCACAACCTATGGATTGCCCATATATATATTTGTGCCGTTGCTAATGGTTCTTAAGACTCTTAAATGAATACATTTTAGCTAAAAACATATTAAACGAATCTGTAAACAGTTTTCAGAGAAATGTGAAACATGTTTCATGTACATGTGTTCATTGCACCGGGCCTCACCTACCAACATTTCATTTTGGAGGCGTTGTTCCTATGTCTCAACATTCAGACAACATTCACACTTGACACTGGTGGCGATAATGACTTGCTTTCCCCTGATCGCTCCTTAAACAAAGGCGCTGCTCGAGAGACTGAGAAAAGATGTCTTTGATGGCTTGACGGAACTCTGGATATTGGACAGTATAGATGACTGGGTTGGCACAGGAGTTACAGAAGCTAGTACATTAATGCTCGATTATAGGGGGCTATATAGGTAGGTTGTATATAGGATGAGCTAAGTGGTTAAAAGCTAGATAAATGGTTTGGGTCGGTCCCCAACAGACGATAAATGTAAGAACAACTACTGCTAACCATGATCATGACACGTTTGCTTGGCGATGAGGATGTCGCACGGATGGGTTGGACGTCTGTCAGCTGTGTTTGTCGCACCAAGGTGGAGTCGATGATTGACGTTGAAGCGAAAGTGCCGTCAGAACCTGCACTGCAAGGTTAGAAAACTGGGAGAAGAACTCTAGACGTATAATAATCACACCAATAATTGGTTGCATGGCCTTCCTCGGGTATACCACACATGCATTGCCCACTTGACGGAGCAATTATTGTTAAATGCACGTATACCACATGAAAGAGGATGCCCAAGAACCAAGTGAGATATTACTGTGCAGGATTTTCTTACGGGATAGGAGCTCTTGCAACGAAGAGGATAAACAACGATGTTCGTTCAAATGGGATGAATGTAAGTGTTAGAATTGATGCAACAACTGACACCGTACATCAAGATGATGGAGAATACAAATTTGCAGTAGATCTGACCAAGAATGGTCAACGGAACACGGTGCAGAGCGGGCAGCGGATCATGAAGATGGAGTAGAGGAAGATCGGCTGTAGCCAAGGCTCCATAGTAAGTAAGTCTTGTAGATCTATTCTACGTCTCTGAACAAGAAATGTACCACAGGAGATTTCCCACGATCCTAGAACTGCTTGATCATCTTAGGATGACCCACCGTTCGCACTTGATTGGTTTTCCAAACCCATTCTGCAGCGCTCAAAGACATCAATTCCCATCTCTGAGAGACCTAATGAAAATTGATGTGCCTGGATACTGCGTTGACGACATTTCTGATCAAAGCTCGCAATCACTCTTGAACAAACATGGGATGTTTTCTGCGTCCGTAGAGAGTTATTGGTATCCATCTGGATATATCTTCAGATAGTATCGTCACTTTTTCTGGTAAAGTTTGTGCTGGCAGGCATTTATCAAAATACCGACGATTGCAAAGCAACCTATCTAATATCAACTTCCCTTCTTTACCATCACCTTGGCCATATATTATTTAATTTTCTTTTGCAAAAATTAATTAATAGTCACGGAAATCCTCTTGAGAATAGAATTTGTTAGCTCCTAGCAATTGCCGTGGAACCGACAAAAATTGGTATGTTTGATGTTAACTTTGCGGATACTGCCCTCTTAAACAGGCCTGAATAGCTTGATGAATTTTCAAAAATACCCAAAGATGTTATTGCTAACGAGACCTCTGCGTGATTACGGTGATGAGTTGTAGGGCTATATCGCGTATAAACCACAATATTGATAGCACTCAGAATATAGCAAGGGATGGCATAATTTCAAACGTACGCACAAATATATGTTATCGTCATCAGGCGCGTATCCAGGATTTCGCACCCGCGGGGGCCCGACGTGAATTTGCGCCCCTGTGTACTTTTCAAAATATGGCCCCCCCCCCCGCCAGGCAAACATAGGCCTACGGCTTAAATGTATGTTGAAGGATTTTGAATAATAATTTATTAGATTTTTTTTTTTTTTTTTTTTTTTTAATACTTGCCATGGTGAGCTTCACGGAAAAGAATTTCTAGTATATGGAGGTTTACCGCTATAGATGAAAATACGAAATATTCTAAATACGAGGCGAGAAGCGCGATCAGATTTTTTTCCCCCTCTACTTTGCGATCAGAAAGCAAGAATTCTAAGCATATAGGGGTATCAATTTTGTTTAGCTGCTTCATCAGAATATCATATGAACGGAGCTGTAATTTGTCCATCAAAACGATTTGAAAGCAAGCCATATAAAATTATGTGAAATTTGTCCATCAAGTATATGAAATCACAAACAAATGTATTTGATGTTTTGTTGTTCAGAATCCTCATAATCTGGCTACAGGAAGAAAAAATAGGCGAGCGTGAATGCGCGAGCAGAAATTTGAATGTATCGGAATGATCTCTGAAAACGTGACATTTATGGCATTCCTCAGGAACTCAATGTAATAACTCTTTGGAAATTGAAGCGAGCGCGGAGCGCGATCGAAAATTTTGCTCTATGTAATAGTGACCTGGAATTTAGGATCAATTTGGCCTCCATAATTTAAAGACCGTATGTTGCCCAGTAATTTTACCGATGATTATGAAAGAGAGATGAATATCTATCTTTCTAGGCTGCTTATCGTATCCTTCGCTTCCCTCCCTACACTGTAAAAAAAAAATACAGCAAAGTGATGTCAGCAGAGTCGCCATACAAAAATGTAATTTAAGAAAACAGTTTGTGTTGTAAATTTCTCCTCTAAGAATTAATGAAAGAGAAGGAAAAAAAATCATTAGAGTTCTATAGCTTACGTATTTGGTTAAAACGGAACAATGTGTTACTCTGATGTATATTTTGGTAATTTCTCACGTAAATTATTTCAGATAAATTTACAACAAAACTGTTTTTTTAAATTACAGCTTTTTATGGCGACTCTGCTGACAGCAGATTTGCTGTAAAAATACAAATATTTTTTTAACAGTGTAAGTTTAAGATAAATTTGGCGCCCCTAAGTTTAAGCGTCAATTCGGCGCCCCCTAAATGTTAGTTTGGAATTGGCGCCATACATGTACGATTTAGGTGATTTGATGCCCCTGAGGAAAATACAAAAAAAATGCAACGTGTATTCAAATAAATTTAAATGTACTTGATGATTAGTATCCTATAATGCAAAATTATGGTCAGAGGAAAAACACAGACGAGAGCGGATTTTGATGTCTTTGAATGATGAGAAAACATGGCATTGCATGCGTTCCTCAGGAACACAATGTAATAACCATGGGAAAAGAAATGATGCCAGCGCGTAGCGCAAGCCAACATTTTGCTATGTATAATTATACAGACCAGGAGGAATTAAAAATGTTAGAGACCATATTTCAAATACCAAGTTGTTGCCCCTTAGTTTCAGGTAAATTTGGCACACCTCCCTAAGTTCAAATAAAGTTGGAGCCCTCTAAGTTAAGATAAATTGTGGCATCCCTAAGTCTCAGGTCAATTGACGCCCCTACGTTTAAGCTCAATTTGGCGCCCCCTAAGAATTTAGGTCAATTTGAATGCAAAAATGAATGTAACGTGAAATCAAATAAATTGAAAATGTTTAGATGGTTAGAATCCCTATATGTAAATTTTGGGAAGAGGAAAAACACAGGCGAGCGCGAAGCATGAACGTAAGTTTTGATGTATTCAAATGATTAGACAACAGGACATTTCATGCGTTCCTAAGGACACAATGTAATAATTCATTGGGGGAAAAATGATGCGGAGCGCGAAGCGCGAGCGAAAATTTGCTATGTATATACAGACCCGGATGCATGAATTTTGAAATTTTTGCTCTCTATATAATTTAAAAAAACCTATTTGTTGCCCCCTTAGTTTCAGGGTAATTCGGCGCCCTTAGTTTCAGATCATTTGGGCGCCCTATAAGTTTAAGTTCAATTTGGCGCCCCTAATTTTAAAATCGATTGTGACATCCCCTTAACTTCAATTCAGTGCCCCCATAAGTTTCAGGTCATCTTGGCGCCCGTACGTGAAGCTCAATTTGACGCCGCTAATATGTTGAACATAAATTTGAAATGCAAAAAAAAAAAATAATAATACTTAAAAAAATAAATAAATAAATAAAAATGTAACGTGAAAACAAGTAAATTTAAATGTTTCGACGGTTAGAATCCCATAATGTAAATTCTGGTAAAAGAGGAAAAACATAGGCGTGTGCGAATTAGGGAACGGAATTTTGATGCATTCGAATGATTAGAAAACAAGTCATTTTTACGCGTTCCTCGACACAATGTAATAAATCAAGTGGAAAGGTTGATGCGAGCGCGAAGCGCGAGCGAAAATTTTGCTATGTATATACAAACCAGGAGGCATGGAATTTTAAAATTTTTGCTATTTCTAGATAGAGACCATTTTAAAGACCCTTCTGTTTTTGTTTTGTGTGTATGTTTTGGGGCCCCTTAGTTTCAGGTAAATAGGATATAGGTGGAGCCACTAAGTTTAAGACAAATTTGGCACCCTTAAGTCTTAGGTCAATTCGGCGCCCCTACATTTCAGCTCAATCTGGCGTCCTTTAATTTAAGATCGATTTGGCACCCCCTTAACTTTCAGGTAAATCAGCGCCCTTAAGTCTCAGGTCAATTCAGCGCCCCTTAAGTTTTCAGAGCATTTTTGCGCCCCTACATTTGGATCTAAGGTCGATTTAGCGCCCTTAAGTTTAAGGTCGATTTGGCGCTCCCATCTAAGTTTCGGGTCAATTTGGTGCCCCCAGACGTTAAGCTCATTTTAGCGCCCCTCCAATTTTAAGTTAATTTGGTGCCCCCTAAATTTAAGGTCGATTTAGAGCGCGCTAAGTTTAAGGTCGATTTGGCGTCCCGCCTATTGTTGAAGGTCAATTTGGCGCCCCTATGTTTAAGCTCAATTTGGCGCCCCTTAGTTTAAGGTCCATTCGGCACCCCTAAGTTTATTGGCGTTGCTTAGTTCACTGTCGATTTGGCGCCCCTAAATTTTTTTTAAGGGCGCCCCCTTCCCCTCCCTCTTTTTCAATTTGGCGCCCTCACTTAGTTTAAGGTCGATTCGGCGCCCTAAGTGTAATATCAATTAGGCGCCCCTCAGATTCAGGTCATTTGGCGCCCCCATCTAAGTTTCGGGTCAATTTGGCGCCCCTACGTTTAAGCTTAATTTGGCTCCCCGTAGTTTTATGTCGATTTGGCGCCCCCCCCTAAATTTAAGGTCGATTTTGGCGCCCCTATAAGTTTAAGGTCAATTGGCGCCCCTTAGTTTACTGTCGATTTGGCGCCCCCCCCTAAATTAAAGTGTCGATTTGGCGCCCCCCTAAATTTTAAGGTCGATTTGGCGCCCCTATATAAGTTTGGAGGTCAATTTGGCGCGGCCCTTAGTTTACTGTCGATTTGGCGCCCCTAAATTTAAGGTGTCATTTGGCGCCCCTAAGTTTAAAGGTCAATTTGGCGCCCCTTAGTTTACTGTCGATTTGGCGCCCCCTAAATTTAAGGTGATTGGCGCCCTCTAATTTTAAGGTCGATTTGGCGCCCTAAGTTAAAGGTCAATTTGGCGCCCCTTAGTTTACTGTTGATTTGGCGGCCCACATTTTTTAAGGGCGTCCCCTTCCCCCTCTCCCTTTTTCCCTTCCTCTCTCTCTCTTCTCGTTTTCTCTCTCTCTTTTTCTTTTTTTTTTTTTTTTTCTTTCTTCCTCTTTCCCTCTTTTTCCCTTCCTCTTTCCCCTTTTTTTCCCTTTCTTTTTTTTTTCTCCTTTTTTTCTTCTTTTTTTTTTCTTTCCGTTTTCTCCCTTTTCTTTCTCTTTTTTGGCGCCCCACTGCGCGCCCCCGCGGGGCCGGGCCCGTAAAGCCCCCCCCAGAATACGCGCATGTACATGTATACATATAAAATTACGCAGTTTGTTAACGAATTTGACATAACTTTGTAACTTGACAGTTTGCTTTTGACATTCCGTCCGCTCGTCAAACTTTTGGGCTGAAGAATAAGTGGATTAGCACAACTCTTGGAGATAGTGATTGAGTGGGCATCACAGTGCTTATTACAAAACTAAGTTTTGTATAATTTAAAGTGCCTTTTTTTTTTTCTTGAGTATTACACTCACAGAAAAAAAGTGAGTCATTTTACTCACTTTAATGAGTAACAGTTTGTCCGTATAGCGAAACACTTAAAGGACAATGTGAGTCATCGTGACTCACTACAAAGACTCCCTTTAAGTGAGTCTTCAAGACTCATTTGAATCTTCATGACTCACTCCAAGTGAGTCATGGAGTCTCAGACTTATTTACGATGAGTCATGGTGACTTGATAAATAAAGTGTTTTGCTATACGGACAAATCCATGGCTCATTTTGCATAGAGTCTGAATGCTGAAAGTCACTTGAATCTTCATGACTCACTATAAGTGAGTCTTCAGAATCATTTGAATCTTAATGAAGACTCAGATAGTAGTTATGATGAGTCATGGTGACTTATTGATCAATAAAGTGCTTCGCTATACGGACAAACCCTTGACTCATTTGGGTGCACTTTATTGATCAAGTAAGTCACCATGACTCATCATAACTACTTCTGAGTCTTCATTAAGATTCAAATGATTCTTGAAGACTCACTTATAGTGAGTCATGAAGATTCAAGTGAGCCTTTCAGCATTCAGACTCTATGCAAATGAGCCATGGATTTGTCCGTATAGCAAAACACTTTATTTATCAAGTCACCATGACTCATCGTAAATAAGTCTGAGACTCCATGACTCACTTGGAGTGAGTCATGAAGATTCAAATGAGTCTTGAAGACTCACTTAAAGGGAGTCTTTGTAGTGAGTCACGATGACTCACATTGTCCTTTAAGTGTTTCGCTATACGGACAAACTGTTTACTCATTAAAGTGAGTAAAATGACTCACTTTTTTTCTGTGAGTGTAATACTCAAAGAAAAAAAAAGGCACTTTTAAATTATACAAAACTTAGTTTTGTAATAGCACTGTGATGCCCACTCAATCACTATCTCCAAGAGTTGTGCTATCCACTTATTCTTCAGCCCAAAAGTTTGACGAGCGGACGGAATGTCAAAGAGCAAACTGTCAAAGTTACAAAGTTATGTCAAATTCGTTAACAAACTGCGTAATTTTATATGTATACATGTACATGCGCGTATTCTGGGGGGGCTTTACGGGCCCGGCCCCGGGGGGCGCGCAGGGGGCGCCAAAAAAGAAAGAAAAGGGAGAAAACGGAAAGAAAAAAAAAAAGAAGAAAAAAAGGAGAAAAAAAAGAGAAAGGGAAAAAAAGGGGAAAGAGGAAGGGAAAAAGAGGGAAAGGGAAGAAAGAAAAAAAAAAAAAAAAAGAAAAAGAGAGAGAGAAAACGAGAAAGAGAGAGAGAGGAAGGGAAAAAGGGAGAGGGGGAAGGGGACGCCCTTAAAAAATTGTGGGCGCCAAATCAACAGTAAACTAAGGGGCGCCAAATTGACCTTTAACTTAGGGCGCCAAATCGACCTTAAAATTAGAGGGCGCCAATCAACCTTAAATTTAGGGGGCGCCAAATCGACAGTAAACTAAGGGGCGCCAAATTGACCTTTAAACTTAGGGGCGCCAAATGCACCTTAAATTTAGGGGCGCCAAATCGACAGTAAACTAAGGGGCCGCCAAATTGACCTCAAACTTATATAGGGGCGCCAAATCGACCTTAAAATTTAGGGGGGCGCCAAATCGACTTTAATTTAGGGGGGGGCGCCAAATCGACAGTAAACTAAGGGGCGCCAAATTGACCTTAAACTTATAGGGCGCCAAAATCGACCTTAAATTTAGGGGGGGGCGCAAATCGACATAAAACTACGGGGAGCAAATTAAGCTTAAACGTAGGGGCGCCAAATTGACCCGAAACTTAGATGGGGGCGCCAAATGACCTGAATCTGAGGGGCGCCTAATTGATATTACACTTAGGGCGCCGAATCGACCTTAAACTAAGTGAGGGCGCCAAATTGAAAAAGAGGGAGGGGAAGGGGGCGCCCTTAAAAAAAATTTAGGGGCGCCAAATCGACAGTGAACTAAGCAACGCCAATAAACTTAGGGGTGCCGAATGGACCTTAAACTAAGGGGCGCCAAATTGAGCTTAAACATAGGGGCGCCAAATTGACCTTCAACATAGGCGGGACGCCAAATCGACCTTAAACTTAGCGGCTCTAAATCGACCTTAAATTTAGGGGGCACCAAATTAAACTTAAAATTGGAGGGGCGCTAAAATGAGCTTAACGTGGGGGCACCAAATTGACCCGAAACTTAGATGGGAGCGCCAAATCGACCTTAAACTTAAGGGCGCTAAATCGACCTTAGATCAAATGTAGGGGCGCAAAAATGCTCTGAAACTTAAGGGGCGCTGAATTGACCTGAGACTTAAGGGCGCTGATTTAACCTGAAGTTAAGGGGGTGCCAAATCGATCTTAAATTAAAGGACGCCAGATTGAGCTGAAATGTAGGGGCGCCGAATTGACCTAAGACTTAAGGGTGCCAAATTTGTCTTAAACTTAGTGGCTCCACCTATATCCTATTTACCTGAAACTAAGGGGCCCCAAAACATACACACAAAACAAAAACAGAAGGGGTCTTTAAAATGGTCTCTATCTAGAAATAGCAAAATTTTAAAATTCCATGCCTCCTGGTTTGTATATACATAGCAAAATTTTCGCTCGCGCTTCGCGCTCGCATCAACCTTTCCCATTGATTTATTACATTGTGTCGAGGAACGCGTAAAATGACTTGTTTTCTAATCATTCGAATGCATCAAAATTCCGTTCCCTATTCGCACACGCCTATGTTTTTCCTCTTTTACCAGAATTTACATTATGGGATTCTAACCGTCGAAACATTTAAATTTACTTGTTTTCACGTTACATTTTTTATTTATTTATTTATTTTTTTAAGTATTATTATTTTTTTTTTTTGCATTTCAAATTTATGTTCAACATATTAGCGGCGTCAAATTGAGCTTACACGTACGGGCGCCAAGATGACCTGAAACTTATGGGGGCACTGAATTGAAGTTAAGGGGATGTCAAATCGATTTTAAAATTAGGGGCGCCAAATTGAACTTAAACTTATAGGGCGCCCAAATGATCTGAAACTAAGGGGCGCCGAATTTACCTGAAACTAAGGGGGGCAACAAATAGGTTTTTTAAATTATATAGAGAGCAAAATTTCAAAATTCATGCATCCGGGTCTGTATATACATAGCAAAATTTTCGCTCGCGCTTCGCGCTCGCATCATTTTTTCCCCCAATGAATTATTACATTGTGTTCCTTAGGAACGCATGAAATGTCCTGTTGTCTAATCATTTGAATACATCAAAACTTACGTTCATGCTTCGCGCTCGCCTGTGTTTTTCCTCTTCCCAAAATTTACATTATGGGATTCTAACCATCTAAACATTTCAATTTATTTGATTTCACGTTACATTCATTTTTGCATTTCAAATTGACCTAAATCTTAGGGGGCGCCAAATTGAGCTTAAACGTAGGGGCGTCAAATTGACCTGAGACTTAGGGATGCCACATTTATCTTAAACTTAGGGGCTCCAACTTTATTTTGAACTTAGGGAGGTGTGCCAAATTTACCTGAAACTAAGGGGCAACAACTTGGTATTTGAAATATGGTCTCTAACATTTTTAATTCCTCCTGGTCTGTATAATTATACATAGCAAAATGTTGGCTTGCGCTACGCGCTGGCATCATTTCTTTTCCCAATGTGTTATTACATTGTGTTCCTGAGGAACGCATGCAATGCCATGTTTTCTCATCATTCAAAGACATCAAAATTCCGCTCTCGTCTGTGTTTTTCCTCTGACCATAATTTGCATTATAGGATACTAATCATCAAGACATTTAAATTTATTTGAATACACGTTGCATTTATTTTTGTATTTTCCCAGGGGCATCAAATCACCTAAATCGTACATGTATGGCGCCAATTCAAACTAACATTTAGGGGGCGCCGAATTGAGCTTAAACTTAGGGGCGCCAAATTTATCTTAAACTTACACTGTAAAAAATATTTGTATTTTTACAGCAAATCTGCTGTCAGCAGAGTCGCCATAAAAAGCTGTAATTTAAAAAAACAGTTTTGTTGTAAATTTATCCTGAAAATAATTACGTGAGAAATACAAAATATACATCAGGAGTAACACATTTGTTCCGTTTTAACCAAATACGTAAGCTATAGAACTCTAATGATTTTTTTTCCTTCTCTTTCATTAATTCTTAGAGGAGAAATTTACAACAAAACTGTTTTCTTAAATTACATTTTTGTATGGCGACTCTGCTGACATCACTTTGCTGTATTTTTTTTTTTACAGTGTAGGGAGGGAAGCAGAAGGATAGATAAGCAGCTAGATAGATAGATATTCATCTCTCTTTCATAATCATGTAAAATTACTGGGCAACATACGGTCTTTAAATTATGGAGGCCAAATTGATCCTAAACTTCAGGTCACTATTACATAGAGCAAAATTTTCGATCGCGCTTCGCGCTCGCTTCATTTTCCAAAGAGTTATTACATTGAGTTCCTGAGGAATGCATAAAATGTCACGTTTTCAGAGATCATTCCGATACATCAAATTTCTGCTCGCGATTCACGCTCGCCTATTTTTTCTTTCCTGTAGCCAGATTATGAGGATTCTGAACAACAAAACATCAATATACATTTGTTTGATTTCATATTACTTGATGGACAAATTTCACATAATTTTATATGGCTTGCTTTCAAATCGTTTTGATGGACAAATTACAGCTCCCGTTCATATGATATTCTGATGAAGAGCTAAACAAAATTGATACCCCTAATTGCTTAGAATTCTTTGCTTTCTGATCGCAAAGTAGAGGGGGAAAAAAATCTGATCGCGCTTCTCGCTCGTATTTAGAAATATTCGTATTTTCATCTATAGCGGTAATACCTCATATACCTAGAAATTCTTTTCCGTGAACTCACCATTGGCAAGTATTAAAAAAAAAAAAAAAAAAAAAAAAAAATCTAATAAATTATTATTTCAAAATCCTTCAACATACATTTAAGCCGTAGGCCTATGTTTGCCTGGCGGGGGGGGGGGCCATATTTTGAAAAGTACACAGGGGCGCCAAATTCACGTCGGGCCCCCCGGGGTGCGAAATCCTGGATACGCGCCTGATGTAGATAACATTATTTTGTGCGTACGTTGAAAAATTATGCCATCCCTTGCTATATTCTGAGTGCTATCAATATTGTGGTTTATACGCGATATAGCCCTACAACTCATCACCGTAATCACGCAGAGGTCTCGTTAGCAATAACCATCTTTGGGTATTATTTTGAAAATTCATCAAGCTATTCAGGCCTGTTTAAGAGGGCAGTATCCGCAAAGTTAACATCAAACATACCAATTTTGTCGGTTCACGGCAATTGCTAGGAGCTAACAAATCTATCTCAAGAGGATTTCCGTGACTATTAATTAATTTTGCAAAAGAAAATTAAATAATATGGCCAAGGTGATGGTAGAAGGGAAGTTGATATTAGTAGGTTGCTTTGCAATCGTCGGTATTTTGATACATGCTGCAGCACAAACTTTACCAGAAAGTGACGATACTTCTGAAGATATATCAGATGGATACCAATAACTTCTACGGACGCAGAAAACATCCCATGTTTGTTCAAGAGTGATTGCGAGCTTGATCAGAATATGTCGTCAACGCAGTATCCAGGCAATCAATTTTCATTAGGTCTTCAGGATGGAATTGATGTCTTTGAGCCTGCAGAATGGGTTTGGAAACCAATCAAGTGGAACTGGTGGGTCATCCTACAGATGATAGCAGCAGTTCTAGGAATCGTGGGAAATCTCCTTGTGGTCATTCTCTTGTTTCAGAGACGTAAGAAAAGTAGATCTACAGACTTACTTATTGGAGCCTTGGCTACAGCCGATCTTTCTACCTCCATCTTCATGATCCCGCTGCCCGCTGCTGACCGTGTTCCGTTGACCATTCTTGGTCAGATCTACTGCAAATTTGTATTCTCCTCATCTTGATGTGGGTGTCAGTTGTTGCATCAATTCTAACACTTACATTCATCCCATTTGAACGATACATCGTTGTTGTTTATCCTCTTCGTTGCAAAGAGCTCCTATCCCGTAAGAAAATCCTGACAGTAATAATCTTCACTTGGTTCTTGGGCATCCTCTTTCATGTGGTATACGTGCATTTAACAATAATTGCTCCGTCAAGTGGGCAATGTGTTGTGGTATACCCGAGGAAGGCCATGCAACCAATTATTGGTGTGATTATTTACGTCTTAGAGTTTCTTCTCCCAGCTTTTCTAACCTTGACAGTGCAGGTTCTGACGGCACTTTCGCTTCAACGTCAATCTCGACTCCACCTTGGTGCTGACAAACAGCTTGACAGATCCAACCCATCCGTGCGACATCTCATCGCCAAGAAGCGTGTCATGATCATGTTAGCAGTAGTTGTTCTTACATTTATCGTCTGTTGGGGACCGACCCAAACCATTTATCTAGCTTTTAACCTTAGGCTCATCCCTATATACACCTACCTATATAGCCCCCTATATCGAGCATTAAATGTACTAGCCTTCTGTAACTCCTGTGCCAACCCAGTCATCTATACTGTCCAATATCCAGAGTTCCGTCAAGCCATCAAAGACATCTTTTCTCAGTCTCGAGCAGCGCCTTTGTTTAAGGAGCGATCAGGGGAAAGCAAGTCATTATCGCCACCAGTGTCAAGTGTGAATGTTGTCTGAATGTTGAGACATAGGAACAACGCCTCCAAAATGAAATGTTGGTAGGTGAGGCCCCGGTGAATGAACACATGTACATGAAACATGTTTCACATTTCTCTGAAAACTGTTTACAGATTTCGTTTAATATGTTTTTAGCTAAAATGTATTCATTTAAGAGTCTTAAGGAACCATTGCAACGGCAAATATATATATGGGCAATTCCATAGGTTGGTGGACATGAGCTTAAAAATTCAAATTCAATATTTTTTTGAATTTTTTAAAACTTTTAGTCCTTCATACAATGATAGTTTCAGGAACAAAAAATTAAAGTTTACTTTCATATACTTTGGAAAAAAATGTCGAAAGTTGTGTCTTCCATCTGTACCAAAATACAAGAAAAATAGTAAAAATGAAATATGCCTTATTACCATTTCGTTATTGCAACATCATACCACTTTATATATTTCTGAAGTTTAGAAGAGTCAAATTACTTAAAATACACAACAGCTTTTCAAGAAAATTTGTAGTACTAATTCAAAAAGAAATATTGTAAACCGCTCAGGTGATGTAACGTGAGTAACCAAAAAAACTGACTTTTTTTCTGAGGAGAAAAATTCTTCACAGTTAATTGGTGGGACTTTAAATTCTCTTCCTTCAAACAATATTTGACACGGTGATGACTATCAAAATCATAAAAAAAATACCCAGTTTAATAAAAAATGATAAGAAAAAACTGTAACGTGAGTAACCGTGGTAACGTGAGTAACCATCATGTAACGTGAGTAACCAGTAAAAATTATGAAGTTAGGTAACATTTTCTGTTGGGATGTCAAGTTTTAAGTCTCATGTGAGTTGTGAAGTTATTTTTGTTTAATTAAAAGCAAAATGAGGTACACCTCTTTGATGTGACTCTTTTTTCATAAAATATCAGTGGTCATACAATCACACAACAAATTGAATAGAAGTATTCACAATGCGAGGTGCATAGTAAGACTCAAAGTTTAGATAACCAAACTTTAAAGAGTGTTCGAACAATACATTGAATGCCCTTAACTCGTGAACTGCTGAGGGGTTTTTTATAGTTTTTTGGGGAATTCTAGAGCCCATAATTTTGAAATATTCAGCAAAAATATGATTTTCATATTCATAATTGAATTAATAATCATATTATTTCATATGTATTGGAATTTGATTTTCAAATAGTTTTGACGAGTTTTTTTTTTCGAAATTTGAGGACATTTTGACGTTTCAAGATGAAAATTTATCATCGAAAAAGTCATATTTTCAAAAAATTATATGAATATTAATTTTCAATATTCAACAATTTAGTTATCTCAATTTATGATCTAATCTTGTAGAATGATATATAGGAACCTAAAATGAAACTTTTTTTTTATCTCATTTAGTTTTTAAAATATTGCGTCATAAGCCATGAATTTCAAAATGTCCGCGCTAGTCCGAGAATGTGCATAATTTAGCGGTATTTTGCACAATTTTGCCATTTTTAGCCGTATTTTTTATTAAATCTCACATAATCATTCAATTTCAAATTTATATTGTTTATATCTTCAAATTAAAATGTTTCATCATTCATCATAGTTTAGGTGCCCTAATTAGTCCTCAATTAAAGAAAACAATGGAAATGGGCCACTTTTCTGCCCCTTAGCACGTTGTACGGGTTAAAGTTGATTACATGTATACCACTGTGCCATCAAAAAGCAGGGAGGTAAAGAAGAAAGGCCTCCTACACACATTATTGAATTTTAGTGACTTTTATGTTGTGACCATACATGGACAAAATGTAACGTGAGTAACCGTAACGTGAGTACCACTTCATCTGCACCCCTAGTAAAAACCATGTGTTCTTTATTTTTTAATTATATACAAATTTTGTCTCCCTAATATACTTCTTTGAAATGGATATAATCAACTTCCATAAAAGCCTTGTATGAGGACACTTTTCACTGATGTCGACTTTTCTTTTATGCATGTCCAAATCATGTTACGTGAGTAACCGACACATTTTAAAGATTTGCCAGGAGCATAATAAATTTCTCAAGTTTGATTTTATACAAAGGATAGTCAGACTGTGTACTTTGTTGTGATAAAAAAGATGTTTACTTCCTATCAATAATATGGTGGTTACAGCTCCAAGTATTGAGTCAAGGTGTCTCCAAGTAACAGTGAGTTAACCGTGGAATCGTCCCATATATAAAAAATCACCCACAGAACAAAACAAATATTTTGCGCCGTTGCATGCTCAGGAGGATACATGCCAAAACAAGAGTTCATCATTATTTAGCAAAATATAATAACATGGTGCAAATGTGAATGAAGTAGTAAACTACGATACATGCACTATAAGAAATCGGCTATAGTTTACATTAGGGGAGACTGGGGTAAGTATGGCCCCGGGGTAATTATGGCCCCTTTGTCTTAGAGAGCTTGTAATTCTTTGCTGCATTACACAGTGATAATTAAATTTTACACATGCCTAACTAAACTCTTCCTACTATCATGACTATGATATGAGAAAAATACGCCATTTAATTCAACTTTTGTGCTTAGGGGAACCTAAAATGTACGACAATCACAATTCTGTCCGATGGAAAGTGGCGAGTCTGCTTTTTTATTTAAGATGAACTTTTGATTGAAACAGAAATAATAGGAACCAACAAACACAATAGAAAAACTTCCACCTGAATATCTTCAAAAGTAGAGCTTCAAAGAGGGATCAAATTAAAAATGTGACTTGGGGTAAGTATGGCCCCCAATGCATAAACAGTGTATAAGCGCAGATGGGGACATTAACTTGTATGATATTGTACATAAATATGTGTATTGCTATGACTGTAAAATTTCATAGTTTTGGCTGAACCAATTATTGATTAAATCATTGTTGGTGGTTGATAAGTGTATTAGGAATACCCAACAACATTTATTATACATGTACATTACCGTAATTAATTAGCATAATATCTTTTAATTCATACAGTCATGACTATAGGGGCCATAAATACCCCCAACCCATGGGGTAATTATGGCCCCACAAAGTTGTTAACATATTAACATAATGGTAATTAATATGCAAATGAGAAGTCAAATGTTTGTTTATACTTTCCTTTGTATATTATGGGTATATAGACTGACTGTATATGTACAGAATTAGAATATTATTGGACTTTTCATTTAATGGTAGAAATAGGAAATGTAATAAAGGGGGCCATAATTACCCCAGTCTCCCCTATAACTAAAATAGATGATCACACGTCTTCATTTGCCAAGTTACCATTGGAGTGCCACAAGGCTCAATATTAGGAACGTTAATGTTTGTAGCTTGCATCAATAGTTTACCATCTGCTTTTACGGATCCAGGTTGCAAAGTACATGTATGCAGATGATACCGTTTTGCTTCACAGAGCAATAAATGTTTATGAATTATAAAATGATATGCAAGTCGGTCTACAGCTAGCAGAAAAATGGTTTACCAATAATAAGCTGCCACTAAATTTAAAGGAAACAAAATTTATGTTATAAGGCACTCGTAAAAGACTTGGAGAACTGTCTAATATAGAGTTAATCCTCTCCAATCAGCACATCGAAAGAGTCAAGACATTTAGATATCTTGGTTTTATGCTTGATGTGAAATTATTATGGGCGTGTGTCATGAATTGGGTGCAAAATGCGTTACATGTCCAAACATTGTAGAAATGTACAAACAAACAAACAAACATCTCTAGTTTCTTAATGGTAAGTCAAACATGTATAAAAGTATATATATATTAAAAGTTGGGATGGTAAGGAAGATGATTAACATATTTTTTTGCCTGTACAGGGTGTGTCATTAAAGCTATACAAGGTATTACATGTCATTTTTATTTATTTAGATATTATTTTCTTAGGCCTGTATTGTGCTAAAGTTTCAACGATGAATACCTGAGCTAAGATAGAAAAAAATCTCTCCAAATATGGTTGCCCACCTCAGGGGCAATTGTAACAAAACTGTTAACTATTAAAAAAAAGTACCTTTGCCCCATACCTAGCCGCGGGAAGCTGCAGCGCGCTGCCATAGCCCGTACACAGCACTGCCGCAATAACCCCATGCCATGCATAGAGCAACTTGTGCAAAATATAATGTAGGCCTAACTTGAGTCAAGCATTGTCATGTTTTATTATAATTAGCTTATGTGGTTAATGTTGTTTAAATCTTGGATCTGTCAAGTGCAAAGTTTTGAAAAAGAAAAAGAAAATGTTACAATTTCATGTGTTACAATTGCCCCATAGGTGTGTTACAATTGCCCCGGTTCAGGGGTAATTGTAAAACTCGACCTCTTGTTTTGAAATGATAATGGCTTCAAAATAAAAAGTTTTACTTAACCCAAACCTATTCATATGTCGAGCTAAAATATGCATATTTCGTTTTACTTATATAAGCAAGTAGCTATAATAAAGTTGATAAGTCAAATTTGGAAAAAAAAAGTGTTACAATAATATTGTCCCCGGTCTCCCCTACTTTGAGAGATTTAAGTTGCAGTGGTGTTCATTTGCTGTCACATGATTTAAAGGACAAACTCTTTCAGAATGATGTTTTTGTATATTTCAAATTATTTACTTTATTGTACGCTGATGACACCATTGTTTTAACAGAATCCGAAAAGGACCTCCAAGAAGCGTTAAATGTTGTTCATAAATGAAGAGGTCATTTCCAAAAGGTACTACATCCATATTTGTTAATTCGGAGAAAAACACGTTTTTTTTAATTTTTCACTTATAGGAGTGTCTGTTTGGAATTAAACTTTTACAGATTGTTCTACTCTATGATACTAAAGGGAAACTCAGTCTAACAAAAATCTAGGTCTGCAAGTTTTTCTGTAAATGAATTTTTAATTTTTTGTTCTGATGGATGTATTACCTTTTGGAAACGAAATGTCTCAGAGTATGTAAATTGCCATGTATCTCGGCAATTTTTCATTCAAAAAGGAACATTTTGTACTATTTCATATTGTTTTAAATAGATGCCATGTTTTAAAAAACAAAAACATTGCATTGAGTAAATAAGTTTTCAAATTTTCACTGATGCTCTGGCGAACCAAGTCAACTACGCATTATTTACATGCAATGAAAACAAATACATGGGACTACATAAAATTGGATGTAGTACCTTTTGGAAACGAACTGAAATGGAAGTAGTACCTTTTGGAAACGAAGTGATTTTTGAAAGTAATTTTTTCACCCTTCCCATTGAAAATTCATGTTTCTGTTTGTAACAGTTTGTAGAGGTGCTAAAAATGAGTAGATTAAAGTAAAAAAATGAATTTTGATGGAAAATGGATGTAGTACCTTTTGGAAATGAGCTCTTCAAATACTGTGATGACTGGTCTTTGAAAGTAAATACACAAAAGCCTAAAATTGTTGTTTTCTCTCGTGGTGAAATTCGTAATATACCCATCATTACTTTCGATAACCAACAGCTAGAGGTTGTAGATGATTACACATATCTTGGCACAGTTTTGAATTATAATAACAGATTCTCGAAAGCACGGAACAAACGAATAGTTCAGGCACAGAAGGCACTGTTTAGTTTCCGATCGAAATCAATCACCTGAGTTTAGTAGGAAAAAAAAA
>CALNVZ010000674.1:5102308-5131936 GCA_940671915.1 Paracentrotus lividus | reverse complement strand
TAACACCATTGATTATCACCATCGACATCATCATCACCATCATAAGCACCATCATCACCATCATGAACACCACTGATTATCACCATCGTCATCATCATCACCATCATTAACACCAATGATTATCACCATCATCATCATAATCGCAATCATCACCATCAGCATCACCATCATCACCATCATGAACACCACTGATTATCACAATCGTCATCATCATCACCATCATTAACACCATTGATTATCACCATCGACATCATCATCACCATCATAATCACCATCATCATCATTAACACCAATGATTATCACAATCGACATCATCATCATCATAATCACCATCATTAACACCACTGATTATCACCATCGTCATCATCATCACAATCATTAACATCAACACCATCATTACTTTTACCATCATCATCATCACTATAAGTACCACCATCACCACCTTCTCTATCACTATCATAATCATTATCATCATCACCATCACAACCATCGTCACTAATACCACCAGCATCATTATTATTACCATCATCATTATCACCATCACCACCATCGTTATTACCATCATTATCTCCATTATCATCATTGTAGACATAACCATTGCCATCATCACAATTACCATCATCACTATTACTATCATCACCATCACCACCATCACTATCATAATCATCATCATCAACACCATCATTACTATTACCATCACCATTATCACCATCACCACTATCATTATTATCACCATCACCACTATCATTATCATCACCACTATCGTTATTACCATCATCATTATCATCACTATAGACATCATCACCATTACCATCACCTTAAATATCATCTTCATTACTATAGGTTTTCCCCGATCATTTTCATTGTTTTGTCAATCAATTACATATTAGAATTTGAGAGCATGAACACGAAATTGTTTGTCTAAAGTCAGACTGTTGCATCAAACACACAAATTTAAATACACATTAAATGAAAACGGATGATAAATGTATGAAATTGGCCGGGAAAACCTATATCATATCACCAACACCATCATAAAAAATCATTAAAACTAACTTACATTACGTTCAAACATCTACCCAGCATTATGATACTACAGATTCAATAAAATGCCCGAAGAAAGCAAGATAATACTGTTGACCTTTGACATTTACATTTTTATAAATAAATATGTACATTCACTTCTTGTTTTTATATAAAGAACTGAAACATGTAACAAATTTTCAAACTCTTCCTACATACACCTGCGGCATTGTACAATCAAATAAAATAGCTTGACATTTTTCAGACGATTAAAAATATTTCTGTTTGCCAAATATGACCAGTACATGTACAAACATTTAGTACAATATCATGATGATAAACTACTTTTGTGGAAATAGTGCTGTCGACAAATATATATTTATATATAAATATGCAGTGTCTATGAGTGTAGTTTGAATATAGTCAAAATATATATGCATAATTTGTGTTTGCATGTTTTCATAATATACAATAAAACGAAAGTGCCTTGTAAAAATAATGATCCACTTCGTGTTTAGTGGTTTGACAGGAAATAATTACATTGCTGTCGCATCTTCATGGCAATAATACTGGTGATTTTAAGTGAAAACAATTACAGATATCACCATCTCAACAATCAAAGGAACATGCTGACTTGAGTATGAAAATTCCAGTTTGGAAGTTCTGTTCGAAAAACAAATATATCTCAAATAATCTACAATGGAAATTCTTATTTGGTGGGGAGCACAGAAATATCTCAAAGAAATAAAAAATGATACTGCCTAAAATGGAAATAGTAATTTGACAAAAATGCCCAAAGAATGTTTTCAGTTGAAGACTATTTGACCATGAGCCTTTGAATATCCTACATGTATATAAAGTATTAAGAGCAAAAGAAAGTTAACCTGTTGCAAAATGCCCTCTTTTTAATGACACATGATAATCATAATGTGTATAAGTAAAAGAAAAAAATATGAAACATCTTCCTTGTCCTATATAGAGCTGACTACATTTATGCATAAAGCATGAAACACATGAATGCATGTATAATGTAAATCTATGTGGCCAATATAAAGCTATATATCTCCCATAGATACTGCATCTCATTCAAATAGCACATCAAAGTTTATTAAAGCGCCCATACATGAAAAGAACATTCACATTGTAGATCCTATTTCAAGTAATATATTTTGTAGCTGCTTTAAAAAAAATATTGTTTAAAAAAAGCCAGATTCATGTTATATTGTGTAATCAGCAATTTACACCCTAGACAAGTAACAGTTTAAATTTGCCTTTGCACAACATGTAATATAGAATTAAGAAAATGTCTCCTAATTATTGTATTGTGCACATATTCAATTTCCACCTATTACTACAAACAGCAATTGCTTTTACCCAAATGGCAGTTAGAAAAGGCATCAACAATTTACTACAAATTGCAATTTTGCTCTTGCCCAACATAGATAATGGCTCCTACATGTAATTGTATTGAGCAAAGTAACAATGTACACCCATGACTACAAATAGCAATTTTCCTTTTGGCCAACAGAATGTACAGAAAATAGTTTCTAATTCTATTGAGCACTTTTACAATATAAACCCATTTCTACAAATTTATAGCAATTTTTCTGTTGCCAAACAACATTTTTAAAATGGCTCATAATTGTAATGATTACTTTGACAAGGTAAATCCGCTATGAGATTCGTTTCTATTGTGACATTTTGTTAAAGACTCCACAAACAAGGTGGTTCGCGAACCACTAGTCTCGCCTGATTTCGCTATCAATAAAACATGCAATATGACCTTTTGACCCCTATATGGCCTTTGACCTCATCAACACACAAGTGGCATTAACCAAGGATAATTTATACCAGGGGTGAACAAAAAATGATGCTACAAAAAAAATGAGGGAAAGTTAAACATAAATTACAAAAAAGTTGACCTTTAAGTTGAACTTTTGACCCCTATATGACCTTTGATCTCATCATCCTCATCAACACAAAAGTGGTATTACCCAAGAATCATTTGTACCAAGTGTGAACACAATTGACGGAGAAATAAAGAAATGAGAGCAAGTTAAACAAAAACTAAAAACTAACATTTTCGTAACAAACTAACAGACCAACAGACTAACAGGAAAAGTGATTACTAGGTCTCTGCCAAATTTCGTTCACGTGAGACAATAATAAAGAATACACTGAATAAACTTGCCTCAATTACCCACTTAGAAATAAGTTTCACGTCGTACAGAGGAAAACATTTTGTAGGTAAATTCAGATTCACAATAGTTTGATAGATTTCTTCTCAATCATCTAACACCTCATTGACAGTAAGTAGATTGTAAATAGATCGTAAATGAGTGAGAATTATGATATAAAAATGCACTTAAAATATGACCAGTCGGCTTAGAAGCACCAATAAGTCAGAAAATCAAATATAGAGGAAATGGCAGAAGCAAGTTTCTCTGATAAAGAAAATCATTAATTGTTCTAATCATAAAGTAATACCTTAAGATGAATATTTACAATGTATATGTAACTGTCTTAGTACACTGCAGATGTTTGATATCGTTCGACGGCTCTGTAATCTCCAGTTTCAGGAAATATAAAATTAGAAACATTAATTTTGGGGACTTAAAATTATTGGTGGTTTCAAGCTGACTGATCGCAAATGAGCATAAAAACGGATGGAGAATTTGCATGGATGGATTGATGGATGGATGAATGAATGGATGATTTGTTGAAACCATGGCCTTTCTTGCAAGATACATGTATATGTAGACTACAAACACTCAAACCTGTCTACGAAGAACAATTCAGGGTGGCCTTTAGGGCAATTCCATGCAGAATATCCTGTACAAAATATCACATTGTTTCCATTTATTTTTCATCCAAAAGAGAATTGCATACATGTATTTGTTGATATAACTATTGCCTAATACAACATCCTTTTTATATGGTCATATCACAAACATATATGTCTTTGGATGAATTAAATTGAAGAAAGTAATGTGTCATATGGGACACTTTGAATGGAATCACTCTTTATAGAGGGGGTTTAACAGAATGTTTCTTGTCAGTTTTGTTGGTGTGACGGATGAATCTATGGATGGACCATAGATTGATAGTAGATCCCTTTGTGAAACCAGAATGAAATTCGGAAGACTGTATGGCAAAATCTCTTTTATATAGCAGCAAAATTACTTTTATATGTGGCAACACAATACTAAAAAAATTGATTTCTTTGCCTTGTGACAGGCATCCCTGTATATCTGAGAGTGCTGTACAGTATGTCAAAGGAAACAATTGTATTAGGAGGATAAAAAACAAAGAAAAACCTGTCTTTAATTACATAACAGATTGTTTTCACCTGGGAAATGACTGCCGTATTCTGGGGAGTGTCATATCTTGATATTTATCTCAGAGATAAAAAGACAAAATTGGTATTCTGCGGCTGTCATACATATTGCATAACTTTTAGGGGCACACAAGAACTATGTTGTTTCACAAACACGCAAATGCCCATTTTACGTGAAACAATAAGAAAGGATAAAATAAAAGTTATGACTGGGTCAAGAAGTCATGTCTCATCATTCACAAAATTTTAGTACCATGATATGCAGGTACTATGGCCCCTTTATTTTAAGCAAACAATTATTATTTAGATTATATTGTTTCATCACTTTCACTTATCATTGTTGACAATTTTCAAAAAAATTTGTGTAAGCTGCAAGAAGTTAAGCCCTCAATGTTAATTGCTATTTTTTCCTCTCTTTCCTTACTCTCTTTTTTATCTTCCAAAAATTCTTCTGAGCTTGATCTCTCTCTCTTTCTTTATCGCAGTCGCGCAATGCTACCTTCTATAATGTATATTACGTACACACCCCTACATGTCCCCGGGCCTTCCAAATGGTTAAGAGGGTTTAAACAAATAACTCATAGTGATTTTCATTGGTTTGTCTGAGAAAAGATAGGCGGGACTTACAGAGATATGACACAGCAAAGACAATCTTCAGAATACCAATTTATAACAATCATAGCGGTGTCATACCTCTCACAGATATGAAAAAAAAAAAGACAATAGTTATGACAGTTCCACAGAATACCGGCCCAGGTTACCATTTTCTTATGAGACACACTGTGTAACATTAACATACATTGGCATGATTAATTGTAAAAGGCTTAGGTATGGTCTATGTGATATTAGGCCATCAGCTGGTAGATCAAGTAAATATAAACCACCCGAGAGCCATTGCAGGAAATATTGAGCATGGTGTTAGCCACATCAAGAGCAGCATTTAATTTCTGTTTGATTTCCCTACACTTTCACATACAATCCTATTTAGCAAGGTAGCAGAGAAACAGAATTGCTTGAGTCTACAAGTCACACAAATGTACATAAGTTTGTTAACAACCCATTTGCGCAGTAATATATAGTATTGTATTGTAATTGTCAAAATACTCCCAGAAAATTAATTTTCTTGGTTTTTGTGTAAAGATCAGGAGGGCGAATAAGCAAAATGTACACATGTGCAAGCATGATTTCTTATGCACATAGAGCAGATCGTATTAACCCATCGAGGACAATGTCTCCTTTTAGTGACGCTTTTGCATTATCTCTGAAACTAGAATGCCATGAAGTATGAATTACATATCAACAGAAGGAGCCAAAATCACTGACCTAAAGGGATTTTTTTTTCTGCCAATGTACATTGAACGGTTCTTGAATTAGAACAGTTCAAATGAAAATAATCATCGAAATCTCTAAATTGGCAACGCAAAGAAAAATGTATAATCGCTATTTTAACACGCAAATTGGCAATTTTTTTTCGATGCATTTTGTAATTTTCATTTAATAGTAAAGTGTTATTAACTATAAATTTAAATTTTTGAAAGGTTGCAGTGGTGAAATAATAAAATAATTTTGCCAATATGAGGATCAAAAAGTGATTGATTTAGACCATGGGGAAATCTCTTGTCATCTGCGAATGTGTTATTAGGCTGTGTTGTTAGGCCACTAAGCACTAAAAAAAAAAAAAAATTATCACAAAATGGCGCTTTCACAAAACATGTATATGAAAAGGGTAAGGCAAGTAAATTAAATAGTGTTCTCCAAGTGGCAAACTCCATTTCCACATATCCTTAAATGATATTTTCAAATACAATCTAAAGGCATGTTTGGTGATGATAAAAGAAAAGTATGGACGATTTGTAGGTGTTTTATAAGACACTTGCAAATAAAAAATGGCTTTCGTTATTGTATATGTACAAAATGTCATTTGATAAAATGCAATTACATGTACATACAATGTCTGTAAAAATTCTAAAGTTACATGCACATTTAAAATTTATAATCATTAAAAAAATCACAGAAAACCCATTTCTGATATGCATTTTTTGTTACAGATTTGTATAAAAATACATTGATTAAAACATTTGTGCTTTTATTTTTAATTATGCTTCATGAACTCATCCAAGTTTCAGGCAAAAATTAAACACAGCAGTGTTCTACATAATAAAACTATAAACAATGGTCCATTGTATCTAGTATCTAGAACTAGAGGCAAATTTTTTCTAAATGTTAGCCATTGCATTGTTGTTTTGAAATGCAAGCCTTTAAATGGAAACTATTGATCCTAAACAACTACATGTATGAAGTCAAAGTTAGTCTATTATTTCCTCTTTGAAATTTTACCTTACAAGTAAATATTACTACATGTAATATTGTTGTGCCTGAAAACACGAATAATTATGAGAACACAAAACATAATTATATCTAAAAAGAACTAAAAAGGAAAAAAAAACAACTTGTAAATGTTCTATGAAGAAAATTGCATCAGTGAATTGTTGTCAATTAAAATTACAACTCATTATCATGGTAAAAATATTCTACATAAGAATGTTTTACAAAGACAGGATTAAAATATATGATCATTGACTGCATCATACAATACATGTTTATGGTCATTATCAAGATTCTTATTCACATTTTTAAAACATGATTTATGTTTACAAGCATGAATTATTGATGCATATAATATACAACTAATAATACATGCATTGATTCATTGTCTATTAGCATTCATAGAATGAAACAAAATAATCAACTTAATTTAAAAGCATTGATTTGCATTAGATTATCAAAACTTGTACAATCTATAATACATACTCGATGATGATAAAAGATGACAATGATAATGATGACGATGATAACAACTTTATAACAATGATGATCTCAAACACAAAAATAGCAATGGATAATCATTAGTAAAGAGGACAGTGATGAAATTAAGGATGAAAATTGTATGAATTCATAATGCAGACAAAATAGTATTAGCTGATGATGCAAACAATGAGAAAGGATATTGATGGAACATTACTTACGAAAAGATTTCTGAAATGATTGTCGATGATGATAATGATTTCAGGATTGTTACAAAAACAAAGACAATCGTGATCATATGTAAATATGAAATCTCATTTGAAATGAACACATACAAGAATGCTGACATGAATGTTCATGATGGTGGTGGTAGTGATGACGATGATACTGGTGGTGGTGTTGATGATGATGATGATACAGATGGTGGTGTTGATGATGATGATATTGACATCATGGTGATGATTGTGAAGATGATAGCAACAACTATTGAGAGATGATAACATCATTGGTTCAATAGAGCTCTCATATTATGCGCTTTCAATTCAATGTGTGCAGAAAATGATGAGGCAACATATTTTGTCCAATAATTAAAGTACTATCTTGAAAGTCATTGAATTTGGACTTAAAAACAAATTTGTGGAAAATTTAAGAGTAAGATGTAAGAAAAAAAAACAAAAAAAAAACATGATTTTTTTCGGTCAGTCGCGAAGGGCAAACAAACAACTTTTTTTTTTTAAGGGGGGGGGCCCTAATAATGTTCCTTTCTTGTACTTCCTACATTTTAACACCATATAAGAAGTCATGTTGATAATAATGGCAATCATGATTTCAATAATAATGGAATAATAAAAAAAAAAGCCTGGCTTGACAAAAATTAATATCACACACAAAAAAAGCAAAGAGATGGATATGGGGATGATGAAACATTATATCAGTGTTGATAAAAAGAAAGCACCCTTATGTGACATAACATGTTAGTGTTTATTGATCAGAACAATGGACATGATAGAGAATGATTAAACGATCACTAAAATTCCCATCTTGCACAAGTTTGCAGATCAAAATATACCTTCAGTTGCACTCTCCTCATATCAAAATAAAAGATGACAAAAATGAAAAAAACTGATTGAAAACAAATGAGAAGATGGAACGGAAATGATGACAATGCCTCTATTAACTCCTTTGAAACATTATCATTATTCAAAATGAATAATGCCATATCAAGTACTGAAGTGTAATGACATACAGATGATGTTTTCATGGTTGCTGATTCTAAACAATCTAGCGTTAAGCAACATCAACATGATCATATCAAAACCTGAATGTGTATGTGCGAGAGTTCAGCTAGCATTCAGGCTAAACATCAGGCATGGGATCAAATGTTTAGAGATATAAATAGGCTGCAAGGTCTTATAATATTCTTTAAAACTTGTAGTTAACCATAATCAAATGCAAGTAAATGCATTAGTGTCTGGTCATTACACATGTCATAGGAAATGTGTATTTTACATTTTATACATCACACAAGTAAAGATGTTGGAATAGTACAAAAATACCAATACATAAATCTCTTTAAGCTTGGCATAAAAAAAAATCAAGGAAGAAAGGAGGATCAGTGAATAATTAAAAAAATTCTATTTTCCAGCATAAATTACTGATAATGTCTTTTAAAGTACTGAATTATAGCTACTTTTCTCTTTGTGCATGTTGATTTAATTTGTCCTGTTTGTTTTTTGTTTTTTTTCACATGATGATGAAGATATTTTAGTACTACACGTATGATTATGCTTCTAAGGTGACTGGAACATGTATCTCAAATGTTGGTAAAAATCACCTTTTCGTCTAAATCTCCAGATAATCAATCAAGTGATGTCCCGTTCAAATCCTACAAATGTAGCTCTCTTATCCCAAAAATGAAGCCACCACAGTATGATTTTTTAGATAAGAGGTTTTATCACATATTTAAAAATATCAATTTATACTATTGTTTTTTATTTTTTGTACTGGATACTATTCTAATCGATGTCCTTGATGATTTCAATGTACTTTTTCCCAAAAACATATCTTGTTTGCATCACTTTATTCAAAGAAGAAAGGATGTGATTAGGATGTACTTAATTTTGGTTGAAAATCTAGCTGTGACCATGTGTACACATGTGTCCTTCAATAATTTTGTTAACAATTAATTATTTATTATTATTATTATCATAACGGCTAAACACAACCAGTCTCTCTCAAATTTACTTCTTTCTTTCTGTTGGATCTCCTTTTCTCCAATCATTTTTGCTGATCCTGGCAGTACTTGTTGTAAAAAGATATTATTTAGTTTTCATTTTTGTGAGACCGTGAGTGAAAATCAAAATTATGAGATATATAAATACATGGATAGTTTATTATTTCCTTTTTCCTATTATTTCCTTAGATACCGACCGTCGCGTCCACAGTTGATTAAACAGATCTCTAACAGTGTGCTTGTACATGTCTAACAATGTTGCTTGTTTTAATTTAATATTGCTTTTGTTTTTTTCCTTGATGATAAAATATGATTATTTCCATTTCCTTCAACAATAAATGTCAGAATAAGCAAAATTTTCACCATACATGTAGTACATCCCCAATTAATCTGCAAGAGTGACCTGACATTATTATATACTACTAAGCTCAAATAAGGATGAGTTTTATAGTACAACAGCCACAATTGTGGTTGAAATCCCAGGTACAGCACCAATGATATCCTTGCACAAGGCATTTAATATACAAATATACTGCTTTACCACACCCCTCTATGTCTATTAGACGGGTACGAATGCCATTGGCAAGTATTCTCGAAACCGGTTATACGATGGACTGAAACCATGGATTATGTAAATTTTGTGTGATAATTAGCATGGACATTAAGAAAGGTCCAATACGGATGCGCATATTTGTCAAAGGATGCTAAATTCAAGCTTGTTGCTATGGTCAAGTCTGCTGTTTATTTAAATAAACCATTGACTCAACAGTGGACTCATTAATTCAAAACCGTGGGTTCATTATGCTAAAACCATAGCAACATGCTTAACTTAAGCGCGCTATAACAAAAAAGCTCAGTCATATTGGAAATTTCTCAGTGTCTGCGCTAAATAAAGCGTTATCATAACACAAAACTTACATAATCCATGGTTTTGAAAACTACCTTTGAGAATTCAGGCCATTAGGGCTGGACTAGCATTCATCCGCTTGTAAACGGGTGGTCGAGCTGGAGATCCAATAACACGGGATTACATGAAAAAAATTTTGACAAGCTACTTGCTATACAACAAACACACATGGTAAAGACTGAAGCCACTTGAGGACATCCTAGCAGGAGTGAGCTCTGGCGCTGTGTTGTGTCATACAATGGCATCTGGGCAACATTTCAGCCTGGGTTCATTATTGTGTGCTGAGTGTTAATATTTGATGTCTGTTGGTGGGAGAATCTGAAGAATGAAGCTACTTAAGGACATCTGAGCATAAGGGGGCTCTGTCTGTGTTGATTTCAGGACTATACAATGACAACTGGGCAGCCGGTTTCCATCATGATGACTTGAGTGACTTGTAGTAGAAGCCTCTCGGTGTAAGAATCTTAACCAGTTGACAACTAAATTCTCTCATTTCCATTCATTTAAAACAGGAATATGCCAGTTCCCGTCATTAATGGGGTTAGTCTCTATTGGTAGAAGGCAATACTAACTTGGTACAGTCCCACCAGACACAATCCAAACAAAGCCACAGCTAGTTGTCATTTGAACGAGTTGTTGAAGTTCTCATCACCGATCGGTGTTTGCCTATAAAACACAAAACAAAAACATAAATTAATATACATCAAATGTAACTTGGACAGAAGATCCTTGAAAGTCTCAAAGCAATAGCTGTTTTACATGTACATTCTTGTTATCTGACATCTTCGTCTTCTCTCCAACTCCTGGAGGTGACAGAGCCAACACATTTCAGACAGTAGACCCTTGACAGGGTGACATACTTACTTGCTACCATACTCTCTTGTTTCCTCCCTCCTAATCCTGTAGTTGACATGAGCTTCCTATATGTGATGTAACTCGGACAGTAGACCCTTGACAGGGTGACATACTTACTTGCTACCATACTCTCTTGTTTCCTCCCTCCTAATCCTGTAGTTGACATGAGCTTCATATATGTGATGTAACTCAGACCGTAGACCTTTGACAGGGTGACATACTTACTTGCTACCATACTCTCTTGTTTCCTCCCTCCTAGTCCTGTAGTTGACATGAGCTTCCTCTCGGGAGTAAACAGACAGTAGACCCTTGACAGGGTGACATAACTTACTTGCTACCATAACTCTCTTGTTCCTCTTCCTAGTCCTGTAGTTGACATGAGCTTCCTCTACGTGATGTAACTCAGACAGTAGACCTTTGACAGGTGATATACTTACTTGCTACCATAACTCTTGTTTCCTCTCTCCTAGTCCTGTAGTTGACATGAGCTTCCTCTATCGTGATGTAACTCAGGACAGTAGACCTTTGACAGGGTGACATACTTACTTGCTACCATACTCTCTTGTTTCCTCCTCCCTAGTCCTGTAGTTGACATGAGCTTCTCTCTACGTGATGTAACTCAGACAGTAGACCCTTGACAGGGTGATATACTTAACTTGCTACGCAATACTCTCTTGTTTCCTCTCTCCTAAGTCTGTAGTTGACATGAGTTCTTCTACGATGATGTAACTCGGACGTAGACCTTTGACAGGTGCATACCTTACTTGCTACCATACTCTCTCTTGTTTCCTCTCTCCTATCCTCGTAGTTGACATAGCTTCGCTCTATGTGAATCGTTAAACTCAGACAGTAGACCCTTGACAGTCTCAAAGCAGCTCTTGGAATCTTCTACCAGCACTGGAGGAGCTTCTGACCTGGTGCCTTGGTAGACGGCCTGTAATGCACATGCATCTAGGTATGGAAGCGGTAACATTAGATCATCAGAAAGTAAATTCTAGTAGTTTCAAACAGCAAGGTATACCATTGTTTAAAAACCCAAATCCAGTAAATTAAATCAAGATTAATCAACAACATTAGCCTTAATAAATATACCTTTTGACACAACATTAGGTCAAATTGACAGTAAAGAAATGGGTTCATCGATGTGGTATTAGACAATGAGAAAATGATACCATCTGATAAAAGACCAAGTGGATGTAAACCACTCACCTTCTAATTTCTCAAGTTTGGCAATGTTGGCTTTGAATAAGGTGTATATCCTCTCCATTTCTCTGTCTGGATCAATGTCTAATGTGACACTCCATGGTACAACCCTGTATATCAATAACAAACATTAATGATTAAGGGCCTGGTTTATAATGTTCTAAGGTATCAAAACTGCCCCATTAATCTCGTTATTTCTCTATCCGGTTCGATATATAATTTGATACTCTGATACCCTTTTCTGATTCCCGTACTATCCTTAACCCCATACTTTCCTGTTTTAACCCCATATTATTTATTTTCATGCCTTATCACCGCAATTGCCCGGCTAACCCTAGTATTTTGAAGGGCCACAGAATCCTGTACTATATGTGGGGTTAGCACACTTTGCAAAAACATTGTGGGAACAGAAAGTGGACTAAGCTTAACCCTGTACTATAGGTGGGGCTAAATGGCAAGTTTGTACTACTTATAGTACGGGGTTAAGGAAAATTTGTACTGTGAGAAAGGGTATGAGGGACAACCCTGTATATCAATAACAAACATTAACAATTAAGGGCTTGTCTAAGGATCAAAACTGCCTCATTAATCTTCATCTTGACCGATGTCTAATGTGATGTTCCAAGGTGCAACCCTGTATATCACCAATAGAATAAAAACTGTAAGGGCATTGTTCTTGTTTTCTGGATTAGAAATTCTCACAATCACACACTTCAAGTGCAGCAAGTTTATAACCACTTGGTCTACCAGAAGTTGGTTTAATTTCCATGATTGTTTAATATCAATAGGCTTAAACCCATGCAGTCTTCTGATAATTTGGTCTAATTTCTGCTTGGTCTAATTAATACTTGGTCTAATTGCCAATTTGTCTAATTACCAAATTGCATAATTGCATTTGCATCTATTTCCCAAGTGAATATTTGTTCTTTTACCAGTTTGTTACAGGTAATTGACTAAGTACTCTTATTCATGTACCAAGTGGACATTGGACAAAATGGTAAAATAAGGGAAGTGGCAATTAGACCAAAATTTAATTAAACAAACTAGTTCCCGATCAACTGGAATTAGACCAAATGGGCAGTAGTCAAAGTGGATGTAGACCAAGTGGAAATTTACTGGGTTTTTTTGGTACCTAGTAGGGTTATTCCTTGGAGTGCACTGTGTGCCGGAATGATACAGGACTCAAGCCAAGGTAATAAATATCAAAAGCTCTTTGAAAGTGCAGGGGTACATACAAATAATAACAATACTACATATCCACCCAGAGGGTGCAAAAGGTACTTACAATAATATCATATAAATAAGATATTACTTCATATACTGTAAACTACAATATAAGCTTAGGTCTTATACTTAGACAATGTTTGTATCAGGGAAAATTCTTGTGCAAATTACCAAAGCTGAAACTAAAGTTGTTTAGCTACAGTTTGCCATGAGGTGAGAGTGGGGTGAGGTTTGGTTGGTTTTGAACTGATCTGGAAGATGTTGCACAGTCAGAGAGCTGCTGGGGCAAACACTTTGAAGTTTCCCCGGTTCTAGGACAATTACCCCCTGGACAATTACCCCCACGCGGACAATTACCTCCCGGAAATTACCCCCGAGGACAATTACCCCCCGACAATTACCCCCCGCGACTAATAACCCCCGAGCGACAATTACCCCCCGAGGACAATTCCCACCGCGACAATTACCCACACCGCCCGACAATTACCCCCCGGACAATTAACCCCCGGACAATTACCCCGAGACAATTACCCCCGAGGACAATTACCCCCCGGACAATTACCCCCGACAATTACCCCCGGACAATATACCCGCCAGGACAATTACCCCACGGAGGACAATTACCCGAGGACAATTACCCCGGAGAGTTACACCGGATCAACTACCCTCCGACGACAATTACCCCCTCACAGGCAATTGATGTGGAATCAAGCGGCGCCCCATTGTGGGTCTCGCCCGGTGTCGCAGGTTTTCTAATTATTTTCTACTTGATTTTATCATAATGAATCTCTTTTCTCTTTCATATTCTCTTTTCTCCTTTGCTCTCCTCACTTCTTCTTTTTTTTCTTGCACTCCCCCCCTCTCACCTTCTGCGCTATGAAAAAAATGGGGGGGGGGGGCTTGAGCCCCAGAGCCCCCCCCCCCCCCCCCGTTTGGATACTCATATATGCATCAGAAAATATGTAAACGGGCCCTCATATTACCATTTTATTTTCATAGTTAAACAACCATTTGAAAATTAATGAAAGGACAAAATACACATAATATAATCACACATGTTGAATATCTCTGATTCATCTCTGATTCCAACTGATATGATTTAATATTTTTGTTTATTTCACGAAAATGGATAAAACCTTGGTCTGAACCCATGGTTTAATAAGGCGCGCCAATAAAGGTCATTAATTAATAACTCCATAAATTAACAAATTTGTGAAAATATAAACTAAAGCTTAATGTCAATTTATGCAAAAATAAGGGTTAATCGTAAATTAAATATTTATACATAAGTTATTCGTTATGGCCCAGATGACCGCCAATAGAAACCATGGTTTCGGACCACGTATTTTGCTGAATCTACTGCTTGGGAAATATGAAGGGCCAGTTTACATATTTTCTGACGCTATAATGTGTATCCAAACAGGGGGCATGGGGATGCAAGTGCCCCCCTCCCCTTTTTCATGCGCAGAAAGGCGCCGCTAAACAAAACAAAAAAGGGAAGGAAGGGGGTGGAGGTGGTGTGGTTCGAATGGATAAATGGCCCTCGATCACACCGAGAGTCCGGTCCGGTGACCGGTACGGCAAACCGTCTCAAATCTGCTCCATGATGAGACGATGCCATAAAACCGTACCGGTTGCCGTTCGGCTAGTACGGCCATAGCCGTCGTGTTTGTTGGGACCGAAGTCTCATTGCAAATAGTACACGGTCCGATTCATTATCGACCGTGTTTTGCCCATTTTGAACCGGAAGGCCATCGTGCCGTGACCCGGACGGACTCGCGGTGTGACGAGGCCTTAAGTCGGCAGCGAACTGACGATCATTAGGCTACGCGGTTCGAGAGATCCTGTCCATTCCCTACTAATATTAATCTGCAATTTGCCAGACTGACCCAAGTAAGGTAAATGGGAGGTACCTGGTAGGAAGAAATCCTCAAATGGGCTAAAGCGCCCTTTATAAGCGGAGCTAGCGCTATAGCGGCTATAGATCCAGTAGTAGGGTAATAATATTAGCTGCGCCACTTGAATAGTTTACTAGATTAGTCGGCGCATTATAAGAGCTTAATAAAAATTATTTATTAAAAGAAGAAGGAAGAAAAAGGAAAATAAGAAAGTGTGTGAGAGAGAGAGAGAGAGAGAGGGGCAGAGATAGAGAAAAGGAGAAAGATAAATATAAAAGAGAAAGCGAAAGAAAAGCCATTAAGATAAGATCAACTAAGAAAATAATTCGAAAAAACTTGCGACACAAGGCGCAAACTCACAAATGGGCGCCGCTTGATTCCAACATCAAGATTACGGTGGAAGGGGGGCGGTGAGGAAAATGTTCCGGGGTAAAGTCGATCACGGGCGCAATTGCCAGGCTAGGCGTAATTGTCCGGGCGAATTGTCTCAAGGCAAAGGTATTGCTCGGGCGTGTAATTTGTCCGGAGGGTAAGTGCTTCCGGGGGTCTAATGTCGTTTGAAAGTGAGGGGTAAATTTGTCCTTCGACGGGTAGTCTGTCCTGATACGAAAAATATTAAAAAGAGAAAGAGAAAGAGAATATTCATTAAGATATTGTAGATCGAGTAGAAATTAATACAAAAACCTGCGAGCGATGACTCACAATGGGCGCCAACTTGATTCCTAACATCGATGCCAGTGAGGGTAGTAATTGTCTGGGGGAGTAATTGTCTCGAGGAGCGTAATTGTCTCCGGGGGGTAATTTCTGGGCTGTTGTAATTGTCCGGGAAAGGGCTAATGTCCCGGGATACAACGGTAAGTACCGGGGCAGTAAATCCTCGGGTGGACCGTAATTGTCCCGAGACAAGGAGGTAATTGTCCGGGTATCTAAGGTAATCTGTCCTCGGGAAAGATCCAGAGGCTAATTGTTCCGGTGGGGTAATGCCTCGGGGGCGTAATTGACCCGGGCCTTAGAATTGTATAAACCATATACACACATCATCATTCACCGGCGGCCTTCAGGGAATTTGTCTCGGGGTCAGGTAATGTAGCCGCGCTCATCATAGGTAATTGTCCTCGGGGGTAATAGTTCCGGAACGGGTCTTCTGGTAGTTGTACCGCGGGGGGTAATTAGCCGCGCGGCGATCGAGGTAATTGTCCTGATACGGATTTCCCCATGATGTCCTGGTTGTAGGGGATGATTTGTGCTACATGTAGCATGTATTTCATTATTTAAAATCATTCAAATGTAGTGATTGGAAATAAATTGTCTTACCCTGTGACCGGTGTGCATCCCCTGTCTGTTTCACTCTGCAGTTTACAGCTGAAAATTATCAAGATGAAATAAGCATAGATTCATGTTATAACATTATTTTATGCTCTACTTTAGATAACTGCTCATAAGTAATCAACCATGCTATGATTTCTCCAAGCGCATACAACACAAGCTCATTATTTAACCCTTTAGCACCTAGAGACTGCGTGAAAAGTCTCAGTTTACTCACTAGCGGAAAAGTTTATGCTGTGTTTCAATCACGTTTTTCCAATAAGAATAGCTCTTAAAACATATTTTCTTGTGCAGAATCGGACAGCACACTTCCAATGGGTAATCCACAAGAAGTATGGGCATGTTTCATCACATATTTTTTATACAACCTTGACTAAAGCGTGCTTAAGACAGGGGCGGTTTGGGGCGGTTTAGTGAGTAAGCTGAGGGACGGTCTCGGGCGGTTTAGGTGCTAAAGGGTTAAAGTATATTTCAAGCATAACATCCATACTGCATTTAAAATCACTGGTTTAAATTTGATATTACGTCTGTTAATGAAATACAGGATAATGGTTTGACAAATGAGATTACATGGATCATAACTGTTATGAAATTTACTTCATTTTTATGTAACATGAGTTTATATCAGGGGATAGATAGACCAATTCTAGCGTTCTATAATACATGCACCTCCAACGTTCATTGTCATGAAATGCCTTTCCTTGTGGGTCAACAACTTAATTTTCCCTACATCGGACAATGTGAGTAAGGATTGAAAAATTAAAGAAATATTTAACTGATGAATCCCAGAGCATGTAAGAATAAGGATTAATCACTGCAACTAAGGAGTGATCCCAGGAAAACTGTAGTGTTTAATTGAGGTTTTAATCACTTTGAAATAGAAACAGTGCTTTATGCATGACTTTGAGTACACTCTTTTCAACCAATCTCTCAGTATTAATGCAGAGGAGTGATGTTACAATTAGGGCGCAAGTTGTGCCCATGTAATATGAAATGCATGAATTAGTTAATGGTAATCATAATCACTGAATGAAACTTACCACATCCAATGACCATTGACGAAGGCAGCAGGATGGTAGTAGCTTAGCCTATGACGATTGCTCTTGCATATATTGGATAATATGTCGATCCTAGTCAAATGAATAAACACAAAATTGTGATCAGTAACAATGAAAGTCATCAATCCTTTCAATAAGTCTTCTTATGATCAAACATTATGGGTAATCCACCTCCAAACATTTGAATTTAAAAATTCAGGATGTTTTCCCTAAAAGTTCAAATGAAACTCTTTGAGTAACAGATTAACTTACCATGCTTTCTCCTGCACACAGTTACTTGCTTAACAGATTATCTTACCATGCTTTCTCTTGCACACAGTTGCTTGCTTAACAGATTATCTTACCATGCTTTCTCTTGCACACAGTTACTTGCTTAACAGATTATCTTACCATGCTTTCTCTTGCACACAGTTACTTGCTTAACATATTATCTTACCATGCTATCTCTTGCACACAGTTACTTGTTTAACAGATTATCTTACCATGCTTTCTCTTGCACAAAGTTACTTGCTTAATAGATTAGATTACCATGCTATCTCTTGCACACAGTTACTTGTTTAATAGATTATCTTACCATGCTTTCTCTTGCACACAGTTACTTGCTTAATAGATTATCTTACCATGCTTTCTCTTGCACACAGTTACTTGCTTAACATATTATCTTACCATGCTATCTCTTGCACACAGTTACTTGTTTAACAGATTATCTTACCATGCTTTCTCTTGCACACAGTTACTTGCTTAATAGATTATCTTACCATGCTTTCTCTTGCACACAGTTACTTGCTTAACAGATTATCTTACCATGCTTTCTCTTGCACACAGTTACTTGCTTAACAGATTATCTTACCATGCTTTCTCTTGCACACAGTTACTTGTTTAACATATTATCTTACCATGCTATCTCTTGCACACAGTTACTTGTTTAACAGATTATCTTACCATGCTTTCTCTTGCACAGAGTTACTTGCTTAACAGATTATCTTACCATGCTATTTCTTGCACAATGTGCCTCGAGACAAGGAAGAATAGTAAGCATAATCTTATTAAGCAAGTACTGGCTGTGCAAGAGGATAGCCATGGGTACGATCAAGTCTATGTACACGCAGTAACGTTGTGGTGCAGCAACGACGAAACGAATGGTAGAATAATCTTTATATGAGCAGTACTGTGTGCAAGAGATGCTATGGTAAGATATAATTCTAGATTATAGCAAGTAAACCTGTGGCAACGGAAAAAGCTAGGTAAGTGTAATTCATAATTCTGTAAAGGCGTCAATGTAATAGTGTGCTGCAAGAGAAAGCATAGGTAAGTTAATCTATTAAGCAAGTATGTGTGCAAGAGAAAGCATAGGTAAGATAATCTGTTAAGCAAGTAAATGTGTGCAAGAGCATAGCATGGTATAGATAATCTGTTAAAGACAAGTAACTGTGTGCAAGAGAAGCATTTGGTAAGATATACATAGTTAAACAAGTAACTGCTGTGCAAAGAGAATAGGTATTGGTAAGGCTAAAATCTAATTAAACCTAGAAGGAATGTGTTGCTATAGAGAAGCATGGTAAGGGTTATAATTCTGTTAAGCTGAAGTGGCAAGTAACTGTGCAAAATGAGAACAGCATTATGTACAGCGAATCTATATTTGTAAGCAGTAACTGTGTGGAAGTAGATAGATGTACGATAATCTAATTTAAGTAGCAGGTAACGTTGTGTGAAGAGCAGCATGGTAAGTATAATTACTATTAAGTTGCAAGATAATGTGTGCAGTAGAGAAAGCTAGATGGGCATGGTTAGAGCGAATTTGTTAAAGTCAAGCACTGTGTACAGAGAGAAAGGCAGTTGTAGGCGGAATCTATATGTAAGAATTTAAACTGTGTGGGCAAAGAGAAAGGCATGGAGGTAAGATAATCTATTTCAAGTTCATATCAAGCAACCTTGGTGGCGCAAGCAGAACGGCCGAGCGCATTCAGTGTAAAGATAATCTAATTAAGAAGCAAGTAACTGTGTGCAAGAGAATAGGCATGGTTATAGTTATAATCTAAATTAAACAAAGTAACATGTGTGCAGAGAGATTAGCATTGGTAAGTATATATATATTAAGGTCAAGTAACATTGTTGTGCAAATGAGAAAGATCGGTAAGGTTATTAATCCTGTTAAACAAGTAACTGTGTGGCAATGAGATAGGCATATAGGTAAGGATAATTTTATGTTAGAGGCAAGAGTTAAGTGTGTGCTGAAAAGCAGAAGATGCTTGGTAAGATAAGTCTTTAAGTTGCAAAGTAAAGTGTGTGCAAGAGAATAGCGATGTGGGTAAAGGTTATATAAAGTCTTGTTAGAATTTACTGCAGCACTACGTGGTGCAAGGAGGATGCATTGGTAGAAGCTTGATATTATACTGTTAAAGGTTAATGCAAGCATTGTGTGGCAAAAGAGAAAGCATTGTTAGGGGTGAATCTAATTTATTAAGGCGGGAGGGGTGGAGTAAATGTGATGCAAGAGAAGCTTATTTGGTAAGGCGATAAAGCCCTGTGTTGCAAGGCAACTGTGTGCGAAGAGATAAGGCTATGGTAAGTTATAATGCTTATTAAGGACAAGTATACGTGTGGGCAAGATGAAATAAGGCATGGTAAGAGATATCTGTTAAGCAAACGTAACCTCCTGGTGCAATGAGAAAGCATGGGTAAAGATATGAATGCTGTTAATGCTCAAGGTAATTGTTGCACAGAGATAGCATGGTAAGGGATAATTATGCTTAATATCAGATAAGCTGTTGTTGCAAGAAGAAGCAATGTAAGCATAATCTGTTAAGTTGCATGTTAACTTGTGTGCAGAGAACGGCATTGTTAAGATAATGCTGGTTTAATACATTCAATAAGCTTAGTGTGTGATATGAGATAGCTTATTGGCTGGTAAGGATAATCCAATGGTTACCAGAGACGCCACTAGTAAGCTGTGTGGCAAAGAAGATATACTTGGTAAGATAATATTTAAGCAAGTTAACTGTTTGTGCAGTAGAAAGCATGGTAAAGGATATATACTAAACTTTCGAAAGCAAGTAAGCTTTGTGTGCATGAGAGATATGCAGGGTTGAATTTTCTGTGATCGTAATCTATTAAGGAGTAAGCGTTCTGTGCAAGTAGAAAGCATGGTAAGAATAAGATCTGTTAAACAAGATAAGCTTGGTGTGCATAGAGATAAAGCTATAAGGGTAAGATAATATTGTTATATGATATCATGTGGTACTGTGTGCAATTTTTTGAAGAAATGCATGGTAAAGGTATTAATCTGTTCAGGAAGTAACTTGTGTGGGCAAACGAGTAAACGACATGGTAAAAGTTTTTATAATCCTGTTAGAGAGGGACTAACGCAACTGTGTGGCAAGAGAAAGCATGGTACTAGAGTTGATTAATGCTGTTAAGCGCAGTGACTGTGTGCAGGAGAGAAGGCATGGGTAAGTCATTTATTACGCTGTTAACTTTCAATAGGTGTAGAAGGGGTTTGCAGTTTGAAGCTTTTAGTGGAAATACATCCTGAAGTTTTACATTGAAGTCAATGGTTTCGGTAGGTGGAATTAACCATAACAATGGTTTGATCATTACAGAAGACTTTATTGAATAGGATTGGATCCTGAACTTTCTATTGTTACTTAGATTGACACGTAATTTTGTGTTTATTACATCGTTTGACTAGAGTATTGACATCTTATCAAGACAATAGTATGCATAGAGCGAAGGTTACGTACATAGGCTAAGCTATTTGAACTAGACCATCACTGGCTTGGCCTTCGTTGGCAATGGGTCATGATTTTAAGGTGGAAACTAGTGGTAAAGGTTTGCATTCAGTTGATTATGATTAGCTGCATTAACATAAATTCATTGCTTTGCATTATTACAATGGGCAGCTGCCCAAGGACTTTGCGCGGCTACTCTGTAACCAATTTCACAATGTGGCCTCTGCGGCGATTCAATATCTGGAGAGTTAGATTTGGTTGAAAAGAGTGGTAAAACTCAAAAGTCTATGCATTTAATGAGCACCTGGTTTCTTATTAATAATAAGTCTGAAGTTAAAAACGGGTTACTCAAATTAAATACACTGACAGTTTTCGGTCCTATGGACACCTCCTTAGTTTGCAGTGATTGAATCCTTATTTGCGCTTACGATGACTATGGGATTTTCATTAGTTAAACAGGTTAAATATTTCTTTAATATTTTTCGAAATCTTTACTGCACAGTTGTCAGATGTAGGGAAAGATTATGTTTGTTGAAGAACTGACTCGCTTCACAAGGAATAGGCAATTGTCATAGACAATGGAAATCGTTGGATTGGTGCATGTAGTTTGAGTTAGGATACGTCTAGAGCGATTGGTCTAATACGGTGCTATCGCGTTGATAGATAATGAACTCATGATTTCATAAAGAATATTAGAAACGTAACGTAGTTTTCAGTAACAGGATTTAGTGATGTCCACATGACGATAATAGTGTATTCATTCAGTCATTTGTCAACAACATGGACCATCTCACTCTGTATTTCGTCATACTCAACATAGTCACAGTACTATTTAAAATAAAATGTGGTAAATACAGTGATGTGTTAAAGATGCAGTATTGTGATGTTATTACCACGCACCCACCCAGCTTGATAATATTAAGCACTTTAAGCTTGATATGCCCTTAGCGGTACGCATAAATCCGAGCTCGCAAGACACGAGACAGTTCCCTCGGATCTGTATATTTTATTCAGGGCACACTTACTCGACAATAGCTAAAATCCAGCTTTCATTTCTTATACTATTGGAAATACAAGAAACGGCAGCCCCGCCCTCTGACTTGTCTTAAATAAGCAGGCTTTAGTCAAATACGGTTTGTAATCCCCTATTACCCACACACCCGTATCAAAAGAAAAATTATTTGATGGAAACTATGGCATCATCTTTTGTGGAATTACCCTAGGTTAGCTACGTGGCGACGACATGCTCGTGATCATCCTGATTCATGCAACGAGGCAAGTTCCAAAATCACTGTTTTTATAGAGCTATTTCTTAAATTGCGATAAGACAGCAGAATTGATAAACAGCCATAACAGGAAACTTTATCCGGCTGAAGGTCTGAAGTAGAACTGAGAGTTTTCAACAGCAGGATCCTCTAGGTGCTTAAAAAGGGGGTTAAGATAATGCTTATGGTGTTGTATGCGTTGGAAAGACAATGCATAAGCAGGTTGATCTACTTTATGGCAGGAGCAGTTATACTAAAGTAGAGGCACTTAAATAGATGTTATACTTGTACATGATAATATAATGTTTAGATGAGTGATTTTATTATCTGATAATTTTCAAGCCTGTAAATCTGCAAGAGTGAACTGAGAAGCAGAGGAGATGCAGGCCCGGTATCAGGCAAGGGTAGACCAATTATATACATATTTTTCGCAATCGCCAGCGTTAACAGTTTGAATGAATTTTAAATAATGAAATATGGCTATGCGTACATGTAGCACAAATGCATGCGTCATACAACCAGGACATCATTGGGGCGAATCTATCTCGTATCAGGACAATTAACACGCCCGCCGGACAAATCTACGGACCGGCGGACAAGTACTTCTTATTTAGTCCGGTATTTAAGTTACGCGCCTCGAGGGAAATAGTACGCCCGTTGATACGACCAGGACAATTTTGACGTTTCGCTCTTATCCAACCCGGACGATATAAGACATTATTACTCGGCCCCGGACAATTACGCGTTAGTGTCCCGCGCGGTCCAATTGAGCATTAACCCCGAGGACAAATTAACCCGGACGATTCCGGGGACAAATTCACCTTAACTAGGTCGAGGTTAGCCGCCGTAAGGGACAGATTCACTGCTTATCCGTTATTCCAGATAAGGGAGCAAATTAAAGCCGGTCAATTAACATTGTTCGTGATCGTATGTAGGTTGTTTGTTTTAAACAATAATCGTGAGGCTTCAGGGACAATTACCGACAAGTAACGCGGAACATAATTACCGGCGCAGTGGGGACAAATTAAGCACCCGGATAACCATTGATGTGGTATTCTTAACTGATAATTACGTGAAAGAATTGCATGAAGTGCGCCTAACAGTAACAATTGATACGGCCGCCAGGTATCAATTCGTTTTTGTCTTGGTGAATTACCGTCGAAGGTAACAATTGTACCGTTATTATAAATATTGCCGCTATCGCAGCAATCTCCAATTTTACCGGTCCTATCACTGGCATAAGATGTTTAGGAATGCAAGTGGGCATGCCTCATTATAATTGTGAGTCTGCGCTCGCGGGCAGGTTTTTGAATTAATTAGTTCTTTACTGCGATCTTATCTTAATGAAGTTTTTCTCTTTCTCTTCTGGCTTTGTAAGTGTATCTGTCGTATCAGGACACTACCGTAATATTTATGACTATTCACTTTACGCAAGGCACATCGATTACTAATGCAAGAGGTAGACGGATTGGATAACTGAAGGACAGATGTGACCAGTAGTCCCGCGGATACGTATTACGGTGGTAATCTCCAGGAAGCGACCAAACTTACAGCGCACCGACTATAACTAAGGTGTAGCGTTGCACTGAAGGACAATTCCTGACGGTCATGGAATGCGCGATCAATTAGCTCCAGTCTCGCCGAAACAATTTGCGATCTCCCTATGTTGGGACTGGACATTGGTTAGCCCAGACAGTAGTTTCCCTCCTCACCACCGCGATGCCTTAACTGCACCAAGCAGCTGGTGAACGCTTAATGATGTTGGAATCAAATGCGTCGCACCATGACATGTGAGGTTTGCTGCCTTGGTGTCGGCTGGTTTTGTTGGAAGATGTATGATTTCTACTGTGGATGCTTATCGTTAATGGATCTTCTCGTTTCCTTTCTTCTTTTATATTTTATCTTTCTGCGCCGTTTTTCATTTCTTGCGCTAGCTTCGCAGTCTTGTGCTTTCGCTCTCTTCATGCTCAGCGACACTTTCTTAAGTTTTTACCTTTTCTTGATGATGCTTTTTTTAGTATAAGTATATCTTTGTATTAAGCATTTTATAATGCGGCGTGAGACTATTCTAGGTAACACCTATTGCAGGGGTGAGTGTGTTGCGCAGACTAATTTATTTATTCCGCGTGGTTAGTGTACTCTTGTGTAGTATTTCGGCTCAATTAGCATTAGACGCTGCGCTTAAATATAAAGGGCGCTTGTACTGGCGCGCATTTGAGGAATTCATCTTCCTAGGGTTGGATTACTTCACTGTATGACCTTTACTTGGTCAAAGATCTGGGCAATATTGGCAGGCATTTAATATTCATAGGCAGTGGCGCATGGACAGGATGTGCGAACATCCGGGGACGCCTGTACGCTAAATTGATCGTCAGTTTTCTGACTTTGCGACATTTATGGGGCCGGCTTCTCGTCGCCACGTAACGAATAAGGTCAATTGATCGGTTGTATTAATTTATACTGAGGAGTTTAGAATTGATTGGAGTGAATCCTTGATGTGAGAGTGCGAGTACCAGGTGTCGGGGTGCAGCAGGGCACGTAGGCCAGCCGTTGTCCGGTTACAACAATTTGGAACAAAAAATCGGTGCGAGTCTAAAGTGTGGAAGTGCGGATAGCCGGGTGGTGTGGTACTATCATCATTGGCAGCATGAGGAAGGGGACTGGTGCAGAACAAAACACGGGCGTAATGGGCGTATCTGTATCCGGATGACCAGGGGCTATAAAACACGTTACGGTTTTATGGGGATCGCTCATGCGGAGCGGATGTGAGACGGTTTGCCGTATCGCCAGTCACAGGACTGGCTTGAACGGAATCATCTGGTGTGACGAGGCCTTTATTCATGTTGACACCACGTGAACGCACCCTGGTTAAGGATCCACGCTATTTCTGTGTTATCCCACTTTTTTGTTTTGTTTAGTGTCGGCGCGTTCTGCGGCGATGGGTAAAAGAAATGGGGAGGGGGTCTTGCATTCCCAATGACCGCATTGTTTGGATACACTTTATAAGAAGTTGCGTCAGTATAAATTATGTACAATGTCCCGGGCTCGGCTTACGATGAATTCCTAGAACGGCTAATGACAATTACAGTTTGTAGCAACAATAGAGTTGGTCCGAAAGAATTCGGCATGGTATTCTATGCCTGAGTTCATTTTGATACAAGTCTGGGCCATAGACGATAGCTTATGTATAATATTTCTCTTTTATGCGATTAACCTTAATTTTTGCATAAATTGGACATTCAAGACTTGTAGTTTATATTTTCAGGGACATGAATTTGTAATTTATGGAGTTTATTAATTTATGACGCTTTATTTGCACGCCTGTTTTTAGAAACCATGGGGTTCTAGGACCAAGGTTTTATCCATTTTTCGTGAAATTTAAACGAAAAATTAAATTAAAATCATATAGTTTTTGGAATCAGAGATGAGTCAGCCAGATATTGCGCCACATGTGTGATAGTATATGTGTAGTATTTGTGTCGCTTTCATTAATTTTACAAATGGTTGTTCTATGAAAATAAAAGGTAATATGAGGGCCGTTTACATATTTTTGCTGATTGCATATATGAAAGTATCCAAATAGGGGTCAGGGGGGGGGGGGGGCTTGGGGCTCAGCCCGCCCGACCCCTCCTCTCCACCCATTTTTTTATAATGGACGCAAAGGTGAGAGGGGGGGGAGGCTAAGGGAAAAAAAGAAGGAAAGTGAGGAGAGAGCAAAGGAGAAAGAGATAAAGAGAAAATGAGATTTCTGATAGTGATAAATTAAAGTAGAAATAATTGAAAATGCGACATGATACGCATTGGGGTCGAGACGGCACTGATGGGCGCCGCTTTGTTCCAACTATCAATGCTTGAGGGGGTAATTGTCGTCTGGGAGGGAGTAGTTGAGTTTCCGGTGTAGTTCTCTCGGGGGTACATATGTCCTCTCTGACGCTGAGGGGGTAATTGTCTGCACTACACAAACTGTGGGTATACTTGGGTTCGCGGGGAGTAATTGGTTCGCGGTGGGGTGGTTGTCTGGGGGTAATTGTCCTGCATAATAGTAACTTTGGACGGGGTTAATTGTCCTTCTTGTTCGTTTGCGAAGGGGTAATTGTCCGGGGGTATTGTCCGGGGGTTATTGTCCTGATTGGGGGGTATACTTTGTCGCGGAGGGGTAATTGTCGGGGGTAATTGTCTGCGAGGGGAAATTGTCCTGCGGGGGTTATTTGTCGGCACTGGGTAATTAGTCCGGGGGGGCGTAATTGTCCTCAAGGGGGGTATACTCTGTCGGTTGGGTAAATTGTCGCAGCGACGGGGGCTATTGTCAGGGGGTAATTGGTCCTATGACACGCGGGGAAAGTTCAAGTGTTTGCCGCCAGCTAGCTCTCTGACTTATGCAAGCATTCTTACCTAGATAAGTTTCAAAACAAACCCATTAAGCGCTTCAACCACTTTCACCTCAATAAGGCAAATCTGTAGCGTAAACCGACTTTGAACGTTTCAGCTTTGGTAATTGATTGGCACAGGAATTGTTCGCCTGATACAGAATTGTCTAATGTATATAGACCTAAGCTTATATGTGTAGTTTAACAGCTATATGTATTGAATAAATATCCGTTTATTTATAATTGATATTTATAGTAAGCTACGATCATTTTTGGTGTATATTATTTATTTTGAGTACGCATACTTTTGTGGACTATGTACGTATTTAGGTTATTCTTTTGTAAGGGGGAGGAGCGACAAGAAGGGGTTTTGGGGGGGGGGGGGGGGGGGATGTACCATTTTCCTGCACTTTCAAAATAGAGCTTTTGAATAATTTATTACAGCAAACAGTTTGGCTGAAGTCCTGTAGTCATTTCCGCACACAGTGCAGATAGCTCGCGGAATAACCTTACTAGGTACCAAAAAAACCGCAGTAATTTGCAAGCTTGTTACATCCAGCTTTGACGCTTACTCGCTTCATTCTTTGGTCTAAGTTCGCAGTTGATCTGGGAAACGTAGTCTTGGTTAATTTTTAAAAAATTTTTGGTGGCTTAATTGCCACTTAAGTTTGTTCCCCTTATTTTTTACGCTCGCAATTTTTGTCCGAATGTCCACATTTGGTACAATGAAGTATAAGAGTAATCTGTAGTCAATTACCATGTAATGGTAAACGAGAGTGTAATCAATATTTGCACAATGAGTGGGAATAGAATGCGAATGCAATTATGCAATTATGTAATTAGAGAAAATTGGCAATTAGACCCAGAGTATTGAATTAGAGCGCTTAAACGTAAGCAGAAATTAGCGTTTCTAAATTATCAGTTAAGACTGCATGGGTTGTAAGGCCTATTAGTATTTAAACAATCATTGGGAAAAATTAAAACCAACTTTTGGTAGAGAGTTGAACGCAAGATGTTATAAAGTAACTAGCCTTGCACTTGAAGTGTGTGATGGTGGAATTCTAATAACCAGATTTAAATCAAGGAAATGCCTACTAGATCTTTTATTCTATCTTTTTGGTGATATAGCTCAGAGGTTGCGCAAAAACGTGGTGCTAAATGCATTAGGACTTGGAAAATCAGCGATTAGACATACGGAGTTCTACTGATTGAAGTATTAAGAGGTCGCATGTTTTTGATCCTTAGAACAAGCTTAGATTGTTAATGTTTGTTATGATTGATAGTGAGCAGTGGTTGTTCGCCTCATTTACTAAGCCCTTTCTCACAGGTAGAAAATTTTGCTTAACGCTCCCGTACTAATAGTAGCTCAGTAGTTAGATGCGTAACTTGCCATTTAGCCGCACTATAGTAGGGCGAGGGTTAAGCTTAGTCGCATTTCATGTTCCCAAACGTTATACTACAAATATTTTTTGGCATAAGGTGTGCTATAGTGAAGCCACATATAGTCACTGGATTCTGTGGCTCTATCAAATACTATTAAAGGGGTATAAGTGCCGTGCAAATCTGCGGTGATATTAAGAGCCTGGAAAATTAGATAATATGGGGGTTAGAAACAGGAAAGTATGGGGGTCTAAGAGTAAGTATGGCTGAAATAATCTAGTAAAGGGTATGCAGAGTATTCAATTAATATATCGAATACATTTATACCGGAGTAGAGAAATATACGAGATTAAGTCGGGTGGCCGATTTTGATACCTTAGACATGATAAACCTTAGTGCGACCCTCTTTAATGCATTAATGTTTTGTTATTGATATACAGTGGTTGTACTAATGGATGTTGTCACATTATAGAGCATGATGTTCCAGACAGTAGAAATAGGAGGAGGCTTACACATTACTTTCAAATAGCCAACATTGCAAGAGCTTGAGAAATTAGATAGGTGATGGTTAGCATTCAGCTTGGGTTCTTATTTATCAGATGGTAATCATTTTCTCATTGTCTAATAACACATCGATGAACTGCCGAATTTTTTTACTGTCAATTTGACCCTACATGTTGTGCTCAAAAGGTATGTATTTGATTTAAGGCTATGGTTGGTTGATTAATTCTGATTAATTTACTGGATTTGGCGTTTTTAAAACATATGGGTTACTTAAACTTCAGCTGTTTGAAACTACTAGAAATTTATCCTTTCTGATGATGCTAATATAGTAACCTAGTATGTATGTTAGTGTTACCTAGCGCAGATGCATGTGCATTACAGGTGCGCGTCTACAAGTGCACGCGTAAGGTCAGAAGTTCGCTCCAGTGCTGGGTAGAGCGAAAAGATTCCAAGAGCTGCTTTGAGACTGTCAAGGTCTAGAGCTCTGTCTGAGTAACATTTCACATGGACGGGGA